>PVHP010010661.1:0-47048 GCA_004024765.1 Zapus hudsonius | reverse complement strand
TTTTCAAGCAGAGAGAGAGAGAGAGAGAGCACCAGGGCCACCACCTTGTGGGTCTGGCTTATGTGGGTCCTGGGGGATTGAACCCAGGGCCTTAGGCACTGGAGGCAAGCGCCTTAACCGCTGAGCCATCTCTCCAGCCCTGCTTAAATGTCTTTTAAAGTAAAAAGGTGAGTTATATGAAGCACGATTCCTCGGTTCTCTGATGACACCGCCAGTGACTTGTGGGCACTTCCAGCCGAGAGCGGTGAATCCTCAAGGCATTCGAGTCGTCACTGAGAATCCCAAGAGTGCGCATCACCCCATGTTCTGTTCGTAGCCTTGTGGTCACGGGCGGACGCTGAAACAGAGAGCTCAGGAAGTAAGTCCCAAGGACGGCCGAGACGGCCGAGACTTCTTCGACCTTAGTGGTCCCCGGCATGTATGTCAGAGCCAGTACCTGCCCAGGGCTCCTTTGTTACCTTGCCAGGTACTTTCTTCACTGCGCTGTGTCTTCAGCTGTCGTTTAGCGTTGCTTTCCTTTTTTCGTTTTTCTGTGAGAGTCTCAGGTAGCAAGGCTGGCCTCCTGCTCTCACCACCTCCCAGGGCGGGGACTGCAGCTGTGTCCCACCATGCCTGCCCCTCATTTATCTGCTAAAAGGAAAAAGAAATCACTCAGATGGCATGGTGCCACATGCCTTCAGCTCCCAACACTCAAGTAGAAGCAAGAAGGGCGTGAGTTCCAGACCAGCCTACGCTACATAAGAAGACTGTCTCAAAACACATAAATGGGCTGGAGAGACGGCTCAGCAGTTTAGGCACTTGCCTTCAAAGCCTAACAACTTGGGTTCAGTTCCACAGAACCCTTGTAAAGCTGGATGCACAAAGTGACACCATGCATCTGGAGTTCGTTTGCAGCAGTTAGAGGCCCTGCCTGGCGTGCTCTGTGTGTGTGTGTCTCTGTGTGTGTCTGCCTGCTCAAAAATAAATAAAATTAACAAAAACACATAAATAACAAATAAACTATTCAGTATATTTACTAAATCAGGACCATAAGATACATTTTGGAAAGATGAGCTGAAATGTGCTTTTTAACTTTTAGTTTAATGTTCAGTTACCCAGCAATGCTCACTTGCCCAAACCCTTAATTTGTTTGGTCATATTGTCTGCTATTGTTTCTAAAAAATTTTAAAGAATGTGTAGCAGAAACTGCTGGAATGTTGCTCAATGGCAGAGTGTCTAGCATGCACCAGGCCCAAGGTTTAATCCCCAGCAATGGAAAAAAAAAAAAAACAAAAACACCAAAGAACAGTTAAAAGAATATGTAGGGGAAAATATACATATATAAGTAATATATTACATGTAAATAGTTTATATCTTCTATAAACATAAAATACAAGCATATTATAGAAACACCATATAAGAGAATCAGCTAAAAGAACTTTAAGACAATGTAAAAATTTTAAATTTTCTTCAAGATATTGTTTATATAAGCAATGAAATACTCTAATTTTATTCTGTTTTGTAACATTAAAAATAGTGTATACTGATATGAAACAATAGTATGTCTTTTAGTAGAAAAGTTATAAAACAATATGAATTTTTTTTTCCGGTTTTTCTAGGTAGGGTCTTGCTCTAGTCCAGGCTGACTTGGATTTCACTCTGTAGTCTCAGGGTGGCCTTGAACTCAAGGCAATCCTCCTACCTCTGCCTCCCTGAGTGCTGGGATTAAAGGCGTGCGCCACCACGCCCAGCAATATGAATTTTTAAATACTTTTTATTTTAATGTTTTGGGGCAGGGTCTGTCTCTAACCCGGGCTGATGTGGAACTCAATCTGTAGCCCAGGATGGCCTCAAACTCACGGTGATTCTCCTTCCTCAGCCTTCCAAGTGCTGGGGTTAAAGGTGTGCACCACTGTGCCCGGCTATGACTTCATTTTTCATAAGGAAAAGATATATAAGTACAGAGAAAAAACTTGAAAAGATGAACATTAAAGTGTTCCCATTGCTGAACTGAACACCAGTGTGTAAGTCTCTCTTCCCCTTTCCAGGCAGGCTGGGTCGTGGGGACACTTCTGACTGAGTGTTTTCTTGCTTGTCTCCTACATCTGTCTTGTTTTGGGGTGCTTTCTTGCTAAGTCCTTCACCATTTTTTATTTACTTATTTGTAAGTACAGAGAGAGACAAAGAGAATGGGCGTGTCAAGGCCTCCAGCTGCTGCAAATGGATTCCAGTTGCATGCAGCACTTTGTGCATCTAGCTTTATGTGGGTCCTGGGGAATGAAACCCAGGTCCTTAGGCTTTACAAGCAAGCACCTCTCTAGCCCCCCTCCCCCTCACTATTTTGTAATCCTCTCTGGTCTTTTATGTGAAGGGAATCCATTGGTTCTTATGCTTTGCATTCCATGTGGGTGCATGCCCCTCCTCCAGAGCCCTGTAACCCGGGAGACTTCTCTGTGAAGGAGAATGTCTCGTCTCTCTTCTCCCTTACCAGCTGGACAAGGAGGAGAATTCTCCTCTGGCTTGACTCAGCTAGCCAACTACATGGATCTTAATTCTACCTATGATAAAGCTCATAACTCATAGTTTAAATTTTTTCTTTGTGTATGTGTGTGTTATTTCTGTGTGTATGTGTGTTATCTCTCTCTCTCTCTCTCTCTCTCTCTCTCTCTCTCTCTCTCTCTCTCTCTGTGTGTGTGTGTGTGTGTGTGTGTGTTAGGATTTAAGCCAGGTTCTGTGCATGCTAGGCAAGCACTCTATGATGGAGCTCCAGGCCCTGAAAAATCAATATAGTTGTGATTAAGTTAATACATCAAGAGGTTTTTGTTTATTTATTTCCAAGCAGAAAGACAGAAAGAATAGGCATGCCAGGGCCTCCAGCCACTGCTAAATGAACTCCAGATGCATGTGCCACTTTGTGCATCTGGCTTTATGTGGGTACTGGGGAATCGAACCTAGGGTGTTAGGCTTTGCAGGAAGTGTCTTAACCGCTAAGCCATTGTGCCAGCTCTCAAGAGGTTTTTACAAAGCCATTTACACACTGGAGAGGTGGTTCAGTGGTTAAAGGTGCTTGCTTGCAAAGCCTGTCAACCCACGTTTGATTCCCTAGCTGTGGTGGTTTGATCCAGGTATCCCCCATAAACTCATGTGTTCTGAATGCTTGATCCCAAGCTGATGGCAGTTTTGGAATTGGAACTTTGTTGGAAGTGGGATTGTGGGTGTTACAGCTGGCTTCCCTTTGCCAGTTTTTGGCATGCCTTCCTGCTGCTGTTTGCAGTGCTGTGGCAGAGATAATATCCACCCTCTGCTCATACTGTCATTTTCCCTGCCATCATGGAGGTTCCTCTCAAGTCTGTAAACCAAAATAAATTCATTCCTTCCACAAGCCACTTTTGCTTGTGGGTTCTTTCTACCAGCAATGAGAAAGCTGACTGCAATACCCAATTTCCATGTAAAGCCAGATTCACAAAGAGGACATGTGTCTAGAGCTGTTTGCAGCCCTGGTGCCTGTTTTCTTTCTCTCTGTCTCTCTGTCCCTCTCTCTCTCTTCTCTCATCAGTGTGTACACAAACAATTTTAAAAAGCTATTTATAAAGTTATTTTTGTGACATATTGTTGTAGTCAACTTGCTCTGTTGCTGCGCAGAAAGAACCCAAACAAAAGTGGCTTGTGGAGGAATGGGTTTATTAGGTTTACGGACTCGAGGGGAGACTCCATCCTGGCAGGGGAAACGACGGCATGAGCAGAGGGGTGGACATCACCTCTGCCACAGCACTGCAAACAGAGGCAGGAAGGTGTGCCAAATACTAGCAAGGGGAAGCTGGCTTATAACCCCCAAAAGCCTGCCCCAACAACACAGCTCTAGTGAGGTTCTAATTCCCGAATTGCCATCAGCTGAGGATCAATCAATCAGAACACATTCATTTGTTTGTGGGGGACACCTGGATCAAACCATGACACATATCAAATCTTATAACAGTAACATGAACAGTAGTATAGCTATTATTAGAGAGAACCTGTATAGAAGCTCATCTCACTAAACTATGAGTTCTTTCAAAGCACAAACCTGAATTTTTGTGTGTGTGTGTGTATATCTTAGTACCTCCTACAGTGCTTTGCATGTAGTAGATATTCAGCTCATATTTGCTAACTTGACTTAAATATTAACCAAAGCATTATTATAAAATCTTCTTTCCTAGGAGAAGCATGAACCAGAAGCTTCTGAACTTGGAGCGCTTGCTCCGACCTCACACTGCCTGCAGGCAGCTGTGCCGCCTGCATCCAAGCAGAATGCAGGCACAGGGCAGGCCTGGCTTTTCACCTGCTCGCCCGCTGTGGGCAGTTCCGCTGTGCTCCAGGCCCTGGCAGACGCACATGCTCATCGGTGCTGCTTTATCTCAGTATAGACTCCTAGTAACAAAGAAGGTACTTACAGATTTCTGTCACTTCCTGCATTATTTGGTTTGACGTAAAAGTGCTTTGTGACGTAAAAGATTTCTGTCACTTCCTGCATTATTTGGTTTGACGTAAAAGTGCTTTGTGACGTAAAAGAGATTTGTGATTAGAAGTCCATCTTGAGTATTTTGTTGTGTACAGATAGTACTCGAATATTTTTAATATTTTATTTATTTGAGAGAGAGAGAGAGAGGCAGAGAGAAATATGAATTGACATACCAGGGCCTCCAGCTACTGCAAACAAACTCCAGATGCGTCAACCACCTTGTGCATCTAGTTTTATGTGAGTACTGGGGAATTGAACCTGTGTCTTTAGGCTTTGCAGGCCTTAACCTTAACCACTGAGCCATCTCTCCAACCCCAGATAATACTCTAGACAGATCTTAATGAAGAGAGGAAACTCTGGACAGTTGTTTGGTTACACTGATAAATTTGATTACTTGGAGATCAGTTCGAATCAGTGAACTAAAATGGTGGGATTTTAACTTTCAATTTATTATGTGAGTGTGTCTATGTGCATATATGGCTTATACGTGCCATGGCACACTGTGTGGAAGTCAGGACAACCTCAGGTTGTCTATCCTTGCCTTCTACTTTATTTGAGAAAGGGTCTCTCTTATTTGCTGCTGTGAAGGCCTGTGAGCTTTGAGATTCTCCTCACTCATCTGCAGTAATCACTTTTACCCTCTGGGCCATCTTTCAATGCAGCACCTTTTATTTTTGTCTAATTTTAAGAACTTACAAGAGTGTTGACTGATAGAACCAGACATGATATCATTTCATATTCTAGAATAAGTCTAAATTGTCACTTACTCTTTTATTCCTTCTTGTTTTATATGTTCTGTCTTTTTAAAAGGAAAAAAGACCATCAAAACCTCAAATGTCTCCAACAAAGTCTAAAAAGGAAGTAGAGGTGTGGATTGGGATGACAGTTGAAGAACTAGCCCGAGCAATGGCAAAAGACATAGGTGAGTTGGATAAGTTTACAAGGGAAAATATGGGGCCATAAAAGACCTGGGATTTTGTTTACAATGAGTTTATGGCATTTGGGAATTGGAAACTAGAGCCAGGCATGGTGGTGCACACCAGGCAGAGGTAGGAGAAACGCCATGAGTTTGAAGCCAGCCTGAGTCTATAGAGGGAGTTCCAGGTCAGCCTGTAGACTAGGGTGCTGTGAGATAGTTCAGTGGATAGAATGCTGCTGCACATGTGTGAGTACCTGAACTTGGGTCCTTAGAACCACGTCAAAAAGAACAAAGAGACTCAGCAGGGCTTGATGAGTTCCAGGTCAGCCTGGACTGGAGCAAGACCCCACCTGAAAAAACAGCAACAAAAAAGAATAAGAGAATCATAGGAGTTGTTGGGAAGCTTGTGGGCCTGGAGAATGCAGGGGTGAATAAGAGAGCCCAAACAAGGTGGAAGGTGAGGACCAGAGTTGTTCTGACCTCCACACACACACTGGTATTCATGCACATGCATGCTCCCCACTGTACCCCAAAAACTTTTCTGAGAGTGACAGCATCTCATGTAACTCAGGCTAGCTTCAAACACTGTAGCCAAAGATGACCTTAAACTCTTTATTTTGTTGTTGTTGCTTTGTTTTGTTTTTTTGAGGTAGGGTTTCTCTCTAGCTGAGTCACTATGTTGTTTCAGGGAGGCCCTGAACTCATGGCAATCCTCCTGCCTCTGCCTCTGGAGTGCTGGGACTAAAGGTGTGCACCACCACACCCAGCTTAGCTTAAACTCTTTTTTTAAAAAGTATTTATTTATATAATTTATATATTTGAGATAATAAGAAAGAGGGAGTCAGAGAGAGAGAGAGAGAGAGAGAGAGAGAGAGAGAGAGAGAATATACCAGGGCCTACCACCTTGTGAGTCTGGCATATGTGGGTACTGGGGAATTGAACCCGGGGCCTTAGTCACTGGAGGCACGCGCCTTAACTGCTGAGCCATCTCTCCAGCCCACATCTTTACTCTTTTGGTTTTTCAAGGTAGAGTCTCGCTCTAGCCCAGGCTGACCTGGAATTCACTATGTAGTCTCAGGGTGGCCTTGAACTCACAGCAATCCTCCTACCTCTGCCTCCCAAATGCTGGGATTAAAGGCATGCGCCGCCACGACCTGCTCGTACATCTTTACTCTTGACTGCCTTTTACTTACTTCAAATAGCCCTTAGTGCTGAAGGGAGAGCAAAAGAAGGCTCTTGATCATCTCTTGTGCATGTATTGGTTATTGTGTGGTTGCTTATGGGGCAGTGTTAATAAATCAATAGTATTTATAAGTGTCTTCAAATAAGAACACATAAAACAAGAATATATATTGACTAGTTGATGGTTAGTTTAAGGAGCCTAACCCTCTTTTCCCCTGAGAGCATTGGTTCCTAAGTCACTAATTCATGGGAAATCTGCACAACGTGACTGCTGCAAATAATAAGAGCCAGCGGTGCACGTGCAGGACACATGAGATGACAAGTTCAGGGCCATGCTGAGTGCATGCGACATAAGATTTAATTACTGACCAGTTAGAAGGCGCATAGTTAAATACGAACCTGAAGAAATGTCAACGTGAGCATATCACATTTTAAAGTTAAAAATTTTAGTTCCTTTATGATTTGTTAACTCAGAGAAAGTTTATACTTGTATGTCCCATTGATTGTGCTATCTGTACAGACTTTTTTAAAAATAGAAGTCATTTGTTAAGCATTTAATAAAAGGTTTGTTTCTCTCCAAGCAGATTATGTATATGAAGCCTTATTGAACACTACTATGGACATAGATTCGCTAGAAGCAAACTCATATTTAGATGAAGTCTGGATCAAAGAAGTGATAAAGAAGGCAGGAATGAAGTTGAAATGGACCAAATTAAAACAGGACAAAATAAGAGAAAATAAAGATGCTATAAGAAGGTAAAGCTTAGCCTTGCAGGAGACCATAGTTGTACTTAAACATCCTTTTTTATTATTGTTATTATTTATTCAGTAGAAACTTTGTATGAACAAGTCATGTGTTGGTACCACCATTTCCTTGCTCCCTGCCCCCATTCTGCTGAGGGCCCTCCTTGGAGGGATTGCTGGTGTGTGCCATGGGGTTGAGGGCTGTAGGTTTAAGCAGCAGTCTATCATTGGATGGGAGCAATGCCTCTGGGTATTTCCCCCCACCATGGCTCTTATAATCTTTCTGCCCCCTCTTCCACAAAATTTCCTGAGCCATGACCAGTGAGTTTTAAGTCTACTGTAGTGTTGAGTGCTTAGCAGCTTCTGGATTTCTGCTTTGGAATGTTTTGAGTATCCTCAGTGTCTGTCTCCATCACCCTGGCACAGGTCGTCAAGCTCGCTGTGGGAGCAGCACTCTTGCTCATCTCTCCACTTCCTCTGTGGTTTTACCTGGGTCCTAGCTGATGTGTAATGAGTGGTTCATCTCCTCCCAGGGAGTCAGCTATTATATATGGTCTTGTTGGTAGAGTTATGTTGTCCTTGGTTCTCGCTGCCTTCTGAAAAATAAAAACACTCTCCAATGGAAAGTGACATCAGCAGAGGTCAAATGGGATAGTCCAGATTCTTGGTCTCCATAGGAATTTGGCTTGGATCCCAGTTGCAGCTGTGGGTTCCTTGCCACTGAGAGGATCTCTTAGCCAATCGGCCCTTGATTACTCACCTAGGTTGGGTGCCACTGTTGCACAGGTGTATATATCTTGTCATGCTGATTACTGTCCTATAACAATGTTTTCTGTGTTCTCCTAGCATTGATGGCCACTCTCCCCTGGCAGCTCATGTAGTGCTTTCCAGCACTCTACTGGCTAACCATTTGGGAACTGGCTTCCTTTCAGGTTCCAGCCAGGTCTCTGGATATTTTGTCAGCAGCCTGTGGTGTCTTCAGCATTAGACTCTTACTTAAATATCTTAATGGGAAGATTTACCTTAAGAATTGCTTTCTAATTAAAATAATGAATATGGGATAAATTTTCCTTTAAAATGCTTAAATCATCAGAGTACTTTCAGCTTATAATGAAACTCTAGTGCTTTTTTTTTTTTTTTTTTTTTTTTTTGGTTTTTCGAGGTAGGGTCTCGCTCTAGCCCAGGCTGACCTGGAATTCACTATGGAGTCTCAGGATGGCCTCGAACTCACGGCGATCCTCCTACCTCTGCCTCCCGAGTGCGGGGATTAAAGGCGTGCGCCACCACGCCCAGCTTCTAGTGGTTATTTTTCACAGTATGTTGAGTATAGAATTTAGTTTGAAATTTAAATTTTGATTCAGTTCCACGCATAGTTTTGAAGATGCAACTCCTAACAGAAAGCAAGTCATTGAATATTCTGCTCTAGATTGTTATATGTAAAATAGAGGGAAATAGTTAAATCTAGTCACAATTGAATACTTTAGTGGTAGCTTGCAGTAGTAATTGTGAATAAATTCACAGGTATTTCTGATATTTAAGAAATGAAACACCTTTGCTGTTAATTGTAGGCCGCAGGCAGATCCAGCTTTGTTAACACCAAGGTCCCCTGTGGTCACTATAATGGGTCATGTTGATCATGGGAAAACCACATTACTGGACAAACTTCGAAAAACTCAAGTGGCAGCAATGGAAGCTGGAGGCATCACTCAGCACATTGGTGCCTTTCTTGGTATGAACACAAGTTACCTTAAATGTGTTTTGGAACCCCACTTGTTATTTTCATTAGTCAGGTGTCAATAAATTCAAAGTCAAAGGGAAGGCCAAAAGTTATTTTGTACTTTCTAGGAGATGAAAGCTATTTTACTGCTTTTCTTCCTCCTCAGTCTTAGTTTGCTTCAACGAGCCTAACACCTGTAATTCTTTTATGCTTATAAAGCCTCAGCTGTAGGGTGGGTGATATTGCTAGCAGTGAGCAACAGTGACCATTTGCTGACCATGTAAGATGTTCCCAGCAATGTGCAAGCCATCTGAGGTGCCTCACCTAGCCCAGGCTGACCTGGAGTGAGACCTTACCTCGTAAAAACAGAAAGAGGGAGGGAGGAAAAGAAGGAAGAAAGAGGCAGGCTCTGTTTTAGAAATACAGTAATTAAAGGTTGAAAATTTTACATGAGAAGAAAAACCCAAGTCTCACTGTTTTCTTATTTTTGTTTTCTGTTGCATTTGTGAAATATCAGTCTATATTTTTTGGATTAAAATTGGTGGAAGGAAATTATTTTAAAGAATTATGATTATGTTGGATGATGGCACATATTCCTTCATGCTGAGTCATCAGCATTCTTGGATTTCTGTTCCTACAGTCTCTCTGCCTTCTGGAGAAGAGATAACCTTTCTTGACACCCCAGGACATGCTGCCTTCTCCGCAATGCGAGCCAGAGGAGCGCAGGTCACTGACATTGTCGTGCTGGTTGTAGCTGCAGATGACGGGGTGATGAAACAGACTGTAGAATCCATCCAGCACGCCAGAGATGCTAGGGGTAAGCCATTAACTTGCAGGCATCAGGAAGTTGCCTTTTGTTTTTCCTTTTTAAGGACCTATTACATAAAATTATAATCCTGGAGTTGTTGAATCATCACAACAGTCCCAGGATTGCTCCAAAGATAATATTGTTAAATTATTATTTTCCAACAGATAAAATTGAAAGGATAGAGTGAAGCAGAATTCACCATGGGATTTGTGATGGCATGTAAGAATCTGTTGTCTCTTACTTTTTTCGATGCTGAAGATGGAACCCAGGGCTTTATGCATGGGAACATAAGAGCTTTGTCACTGAGTTACATTCCTAGCCCTCTGCTAGGATGCTTTTTTGTTTTTTGTTTTGTTTTGTTTTCTGAGACAGAATATTACTATGTAGTTCAGCCTGGCCTGGAACTTACTATGTAGCCCAGGCTAACCACCAAATTGTAATCCTCCTACTTCAGCCTCCCAAGTGCTGGTATTATAGGCATGAGCCACCATGCTTGACTTCTACTGTGTCCTTAAAAAAAATGTTCACATGGAAAAATTAGACTACTGCAAAAATAATAGTAGAATAATGAACTCCTCTTTACCAGTCACCTAAATTCATCAGGGATTGCATAGGGGTGGTATTCTGTTATTTCTTGTACATTTATATGAAATTCTTTTTTCCTTAACTTTTTATTGACAACTGCCACATATACATAAGATATACCATGATTATAAACCCCTCTTAAAACCTCGCCTTTTTAATAAATATTTTTACTTATTGAGAGAAAGAGAAGAAAAAGAGGAAGAGAAAGAGAGAATAGACATGCTAGGGCCTCTTGACACTGCAAACAGACTCTAGACACATGCATCACTTTGTGTATCTGGCTTTACATGGGTACTGGGGAATCGAACTTTGATTTCTCAAGGTCCTATAGCCCAAGCATGTGGTATCTCCAACAATAGGGCCTTACCATCTAGTTCTGGTGGACAACCAAAAGCCTTGGCAGTATCCTGTAATGTTTTGGGGCCATGAGGGGCCTCCCTGACCAACAACTCACTGGAAGGCATCCCACCCCTGGCACTGAACTTTTCTTGTAATAATTTATGACTTCTGGACACAGCATTATGAAATTCTTTAAAGAAAAACTTTCCTTATTTACTTTAAATTTTTCAGGTAGAGGCTGGAGAGATGGCTCAGCGGTTAAGGCGCTTGCCTCTGGTGCCTAAGGCCCTGGGCTCAATTCCCCAGGACCCACATGGGCCAGACCCACAAGGTGGTGGTCCTGGTTTTCTCTCTCTCTCTCTCTGTATTTCTCTGCTTGAAAACGAATAAATAAAATATATTTTAAAAAAATAAAAAAAATTTTTTTCAAGTATAAACTTTGAACTTTAAAAAAAATCTTTTGGCCATCTCTTATTTCTTCATTTAAAAATTAAAATAAATGCCAAAAAAAGTAAAAGAGAAAAGAAATGTCAGAGCTGGGGAGATAGTTCAGTGGGTTAGATGCTTGCCTATCAAGCCTGAGGACCTGAGTTTGAGCACGGTGTCTAGGTAAAATGCCAGGCATGGTAATGCGCACCTGTAATCCCAGTGCTGAGGACAGAGAGACTGGAGAATCCCTGGAGCTCACTGGCTGACCAGTCTGGCCTCAGCCAGTCAGAGACCCTGTCTTAAAAAGAGGTGGATAGCACTCCTAAAGATAACACCTGAGGTTGTCCTCTGGCCTCCACATGCATGCACACCACACACATGCAAAAAAGCAAGAGAGAAATGCCACCCACATATTCTATACATTCACTCCTATTCAGTTCTGACGTGTTATACTTACCTCAGTTGGGAAATGTACTTCATGAAGTATTATATCTGCCCCCACACACACCAGTTTGTTGACACACACACACACACACACACACACACAAAAAAAAAAAAAACAGAATTATCGATTTAGTCTATTTTTGCATGTGTACATGTGTGGTGTGCCTGTGACTATGTGTGTGTTCTTTTATCATCTCAGGTGTTTGTTCATAGCTTATTATTTTATTTTATTATTTTATTTTTGCTTTGTTTTTTCATGAGTTCGATGTGCCTACCAAGTCACCTTGTCTCATTGTAGTCCAAGCTGGCCTTGAACTCATGGTAATCCTCCTACCTCAGTCTCCTGAGTGCTTGGATTATAGGCAGGAGCCTAACTTCTGTCCTTGTTTATAATCTAGTTATAACTTTGATATCTCAGATCTGAATTCCTTCTTTACGTGTAGAAGGCTGAGTGGAGTGGTGAAGGATCTAAAGGGCCTTGGAACCTTTGGTTAATAAATGCGTCTGCTGAATAAAGAGAGCCAGAGCGTGGTAGTGTGTCTCGCTGTGAATTCCTCATTTGCACTTTTCCTTTTTCAGTTCCTATTGTCCTTGCCATAAACAAATGTGACAAAGCTGATGCTGATCCTGAGAAAGTGAAAAAGGAGCTTGTGGCCTATGACGTGGTGTGTGAAGAATATGGAGGTGACGTTCAGGCGGTGCACATCTCAGCACTTACGGTGAGGTGCTTGGCTGTGAGCGCTGCGCAGCACGTGCACAGTATGGGATTCCCAGAGAGCATTTTATAATGTCTCTGCCAATCCAAAGATGGCCTTGAACTTCCAATCCTTCATCAACTTGCAGAAGTGCCCACCATGTTTGGTTTATACAGTGCTGGGAATGGCACTGAGTACAACCCTCCCCTAAAGAACATTTTGATGTACATAATGGATCAGTTACCAGTTCATGGTAGTAGAGCTGACTAGTAGAGAACTGGTTCTAAACTTTTAAATTTAGAGCTATGGTAATGTAGACATAGAATGATGGTTTTTAAATCATTTTCAATTTTATTTTCAAGCAGAGGAAGACATAGAGTAGAGAGAGAGAGAGAGAATGAGCACGCCAAAACCTCTAGCCACTGCAAATGAACTCCAGATGCATGTACGACTTTGTGCATCTGGCTTTATGTGGGTACTGGGGAATCAAACCCAGATCCTTAGGCTTTGTAGGTAAGCGCCTTAACCACTGAGCAATCTCTCTAGCCCATTTTTGGGTTGGTTTCTTTTGTGGGGGCAGGATTTCCCTAAGTGGCTGGACCCAAAGCTCACTATGTAGCCTAGGTAGAGCTTGAACTAATCTTCCTTAGCATCCCAAGTGTGAGATTATAGGTCTCTACCATGATTCCTAGTTTAAGATTATTTTAAGCAGAAATGAAATCCAGTTGGTAATAAAAAATGATTATATTTCATGCCTTGCATAAGAAGAAAACTAGAATAGGCTTTAGGGTATTTAGGCAACATTTGAATAAAAATTTCACTAACAAAACAACTATTTGGGTTGATTTTGTTTGTTATTGATTAACCTAATGTTTCTATGGATTAAAATGCTATAATTTTTATAATGTCATTTATGGTAAATTCCATTGTCTTTTAAATTTCCAGTTATTCTATGGATAAAAAACACAAGGAAGGGACCAGGGAGTTAAAGGTACTTGTTTGCAAAGCCTGCCAGACTGGGTTCAGTTCCCCAACCACCCACATACAACCATATGCAAAAAGCACCTAACATTAATTTACAGAGACAAGAGACTCTAACACACACACACACACACACACACACACACACACACACACACACACACACACACACACACACATACAAACGTACACATACGTTACCCACTTTTTCTTGCTCAGTTTGTCTCTGGATCGGGTTTCTTTGTTGATCCCCACTTTTCTCCTTCTTTTTCTTTCTCTGCTCTTTCCTTCCCTTTTAAAAATTAGTTTATTTCATGCTTTTAATGCTAAAAAAGGAAAGCACATCTGTGAAAGATTATTTGGCTTTCTGACGCTGATTGGCATTTACGGGTAGTATTTGTTTTTGTTGTTAAAGGGTGATAATCTGATGGCTTTGGCAGAAGCAACAATTGCACTTGCAGAAATGTTGGAACTGAAAGCAGATGCCACCGGTCCAGTGGAAGGAACAGTAATAGAGTCTTTCACAGATAAAGGAAAAGGGTAGGTGCTAACATGATTCTCTTTAGTAATTTTGTTCTGTGACTTTTAAGACTTGATTATATAAGAGTATGTCATTTTTATTGCATGTTAGTTTCTGAACAGTATTTTCAAGGAATTTGCTTTGAAAAGTATTTTATTGAAGCAATGCACAGAACACAAAGTATAGTCATTGTTCGCAGCTTTCTGCATGTCTAGTCATGAGATGACTTCGGTAGCTCAGCTTGTTTTTACTCCACTGATTGATCCTGGTATTGACATGTACATAGACTAAATTGGAGTGAAACATCTGTTGTTGCATTTCAAGATTTCTCAGTTTTTTGTGACTTTGCCCACTAATGTTATATTTATATATATGCTATATATTATATAATATATATTAACGGCATTCCCCCTTTGAATGCTCCTATATTCTAGTAGAGGCTTTCTCACTGCTTTGTGCACTAGCGTGGTTGTGGTCTCTAAGCAGACATGGAGAGGGTTAGAATACATATAGGATGTACAAAACAATCTGCCCTTGTGCTGTGCCTCACAAGAAATAGTTTTGCTTTGTTTCATTCAATTTAGTAGGAAACATGTAACATAAATTTACTTGTTAACCATTTTAAGTATATAGTTTAGTGTTGTTACAGCAACCAACTTTCTATTTTTAATGACTTTAACTCCTTACTTTATATGACCAGAATCGTGTGTGTGTGTGTGTGTGTGTGTGTGTGTGTGTGTGTGTGTGTGTGTGCGCTTTATGCCATGTTGAGGATCAAACCTGGGCTTGGACCTGGTGTGATGGTGCATGCTTATAATCCCAGCACTTAGAAAGTTGAAGCAGGATGATTAAAAGATCAACACCAGGCTGGTTACATGGCAAGATTACAATTAACCACCCCTTTACACACACCAGTAAATAATCAAACCAAATCCTAGAACATTGGGCTGGAGAAATGGCTCAGTGGTCAAAAGTGCTTGCTTGCAAAGCCTGCCAGTTAGGTTCAAGTCCCAGCATCCAGGTAAAGCCAGAAGCAAAGTGGTGCATAAGTCTGGTGTTCGTAGCTTCAAGAGACTTTGGCCCATTCATACACACGTGTACAGATAAAAATTAGAAAACAAAGTTTTTGAAACCTGGAGCTCTTCTCATGCTAAGCAAGCATTCTACTCTTCAGCCACATCGCCAGCCTAAGAAACAGTATCAGAAACTGCTTGAGCTGGCCTGGTGGTGCATGCCTAATAATCCCAGCACTCAGGAGGCAGAGATATAAAGTCCAGACCACCCTGAGACTACTTAGTGAAATCCAGGTCAGCCTGGGCTACAGCAAAACCCCACCTCAAAAAAAAAAAAAAAAGAAAGAAAGAAAGAAAAGAAAAGAAAAAGAAAAAGCTTGAGAATTTGAAAAGGGAATTAGCCAGGCATGGTGGCTCACGCCTTTAATCCCAGCACTCGGAAGGCAGAGGTAGGAGGATCACCATGAGTTCAAGGCCACCCTGAGACTTCATAGTGAATTCCAGGTCAACCTGGGCTAGAGTGAGACCTCAAAAAACCAAAAGAAAAAAAAAGGGGAGGAATTAATCCTGTGTACTCATAGGTGTTTGTGTGTATGTACATATCTTGTGTGTATGTACATATCTTGTGTGTATGTACATATATTCACACCAAAGAGTACACAGATTACTTCCATTAAAGATATTTTTGCTCTACTTAAAAAAGTACAATTGGGCTGGAGAGACGGCTCAGCGGTTAAGGCACTTGCCTCCAGTGCCTAAGGACCCCGGTTCAATTCCCCAGGACCCACATGAGCCAGACCCACAAGGTGGTGGCCCTGGTGCTCGCTCGCTCTCTCTCTCTCTCTCTCTCTCTCTCTCTCTCTCTCTCTCTCTGTATCTCTCTGCTTGAAAAATGAATAAATAAAATATTTTTTTAAAAAAAGTACAATTATATTGATCATAGCATTAAGAATATTTCCTTTGGTATTCATTTTAGTCCTGTTACCACAGCTATAATTCAAAGAGGAACGTTGAGAAAAGGCTCAATTCTGGTTGCTGGAAAGAGTTGGGCGAAAGTGCGCTTAATGTTTGATGAAAACGGAAAAGCTGTTACCGAGGCCTATCCTAGCATGCCTGTGGGAATCATAGGCTGGAGAGACCTTCCTTCCGCAGGAGATGAAATTCTTGAAGTAGAATCTGAGGTACATCAAGCTTAATTCCTGCATGCTACATGTGCTCTACTGGCTTTAAATACCAATCTGGATTGTGTAATATTAAACAAGTGTATTAATGTAGCAAATAATTAGAGTTTATAAGTTGTGAGGACAGGGTGTAGAATTTGACTATACTAGTTTTTTGAGATAATAATTTTAAATGTAAAATTAAAATTTTACAAGTCTCTTGAAACTTTTAAATTCATGGTTGAATTTATGAGTTAACCTAATTTCAGTGGCAAAAAAGCCTTTAGCCTAGCAGACATGGATGTCTGTTTCATTAAATAATGCCAGTTTTCCCCTGTAAAGCCCAGGGCACGTGAAGTAATTGAGTGGAGAAAGTTTGAGCATGAACAGGAGAAAAATAAAGATGATCTGAAAATACTAGAAGAAAAGCGAAAGGAACACCAAGAAGCTCATCGGAAAGCACGCGAGAAGTACGGCACTTTGCAATGGAAGAAGAGGTTGTATATGAAGTACCTAGAAAGAAAAGAACAAAAACCCTTAAAGCCAAAAGAAAAAGTAGAAAGAGATTCCAGTGTGCTTCCTGTAATTATTAAAGGTACCTTTTGTATATATTTATTTTTATTGGTAGAGTGTCACTCTAGCCCAGGCTGACCTAGAACTCAGCTCTGTAGTTCTAGGCTGGTCTTGAACTCACAGCAAACTACCTTTGCCTCTCCAGTCCTAGGATTTAATGTGTGTACCACCATGCCTGGCTTTACCTTTTTTGGGGAAGGGGGGAGACTGTCTCACTGTATAATTCAGGCTAGCCTAGAATTTGCTATCTAATCCAGGCTAGCCTTGAACTCAGGATCCTTCTGCTTCAGCCTCTGGAGTGCTGAGGTTACAAGTGTACCTCTCACACCCAGCAGACTTTTTTTTAGGGCTACTTTTCTAAGTAAACGTATTTCTTTCAGATTTTTAAGTCTACATGTAGTTCATTATGTTCTATTAGTAGATGCTTATAATACTAAAGTAAAAGTGGTTTTAGTGGTAAATGCTATTCCTGTCATGGCTTTGAAACAGATTGTCAGTTTGTATGTTAATCCTTCTTATCACTAAGAATTTTAAACTTTTGTTGTATTTGTAGGTGATGTTGATGGTTCCATTGAGGCCATTTTGAACATTGTGGATACCTACGATGCTTCACATGAGTGTGAACTAGAACTGGTACATTTTGGAGTGGGTGACATTAGTGAAAATGACATCAGATTGGCCGAAACATTTGGTGGTAAGGATTCCGCTCCCTATGTGACTGAGTCCTAGATGTCATCGGGACCAGCGGCTTCTCTCCCCACGCCTGCCCGCATCCTCACTGTGCTGTAGCCAGCCAGCTGGCAACCCCGCAGGGCCACTACAAGATCCACAAGTGTTTCTTGACTTTTTTAGAAAACATCACTGTCCTCTCCCCAGTTCCACACCCTACTCAGGCGTCTTTCGTTTACTTATTTGAGAGCCAGACAGAGAAAACAGCAGATGGTATGGGCATACCAGGGCCTCCTGCCACTGGCAAATGACTTCAGACACATGCCACACCATGCATCTCTCTGGCTTTATATGGGTGCTAGGGGATTGAACCAGGGCCATCAGACTAGCCCTTTTAACTACTGAGCCATCTCTCCAGCACTGAGTTAAATTTTTGAGGCTCTTATCTGTTACTAGCTTGCTAGGTACTTTCATCTTTTGCTTTTATCTATTTTTGTTAATTGGTGGCTTTATAATCATGTCTTCTTGGACTCAAATCTTTTATCTTTAAATGCCCAGGAAGGAAGTAAGGACTGTCAGAACTAGTTGAACTTGGCTGGGGCATGGCCTGCAGTTAAAGGCAGTTGCTTGCAAAAACCTGCTGGTTTGGGTTCAGTTCCCCAGCCCCAGTTAACGCCAGACAGTGGCATGTGCATTTGGAGTTCACTTACAGCAGCAAGCAGCCCTTCCTTGCATGCCCATACTCTCCCCCTAACAAATAAATAAAAATATTGATTTTGGAAAAATTAGTTGTTTATGAGACACAAAAAAGGGATTCATGACTATCACCTTAAGCCAAACATCTAGTAAAGCGATAAATTTATCAAGTGATAAATGAATCATTTCAGAAGGTAATTTATGACTTGATTACAATTACATGTTATGTCTACTAGTGAAAAGGTTTTTTTAGTAACACTGATTCTAAGTATTTGTTAGGCACTGTACTATTTAAAACACATATATTGAAGGATTTTTTAAAATTTATTTATTTGATGCATACGAATCATATCTGGTGCATCTGGCTTTACATGGGTACTAGGGAGTTGAACAGGCAAGAACCCTTAACTACTGAGCCATCTCTCCAGCCGTTGAAGTTTTTCTTAATGCATCTAAGGTGATTGTGTTTTGTTTATTCATTAATTTTAAAGCAAGAATATTCTGGGTTTTTTTTTTCTTTTCAAAGCATTTGCAGGTCAATACATTATTTGTTCTTGGCAAAATTGCTAGTTTCTTGAAACTTCTTTTGCTTCTTAAAGTAACTCTTGAACTTTGCCAGTTACGTCACTTTTTTTTTTTTAAATTTTATTTATTTGACAGAGAGAGAGAGAGAGAGAGAGAGAGAGAGAGAGAGAGAGAGAATATGGACATGTTAGGGCCTCCAGCCACTACAAGCTCCAGACACATGTGCCTTGTTGTGCATCAGGCTTTATGTGGGCACTGGGGAATCGAACTCTGGTCCTTCTGCTTTGCAGGCAAACACCTTAACCGCTGAGCCATCTCTTCAGCCCAGGTCACTATTTTTGAATATCACAAATATTGTAAACTATAAGGCTATAATATAATAGAATTATTACTAAAATATTTCAGTCCAGGTTATTTTTCCCTCATACCAAATTTTATTTAGTATACTTACACATTATGACCACCTAATGCTTGAGTACATTTAAAATCAAAAACTCCTTATTGTCTTATTAAATAAAATATAATTTATAAAAATCAGTTAATTTAAAATTTTACTAAGTTTTATAAGAAAAATCAGAATTTCTCATCTCGTCATTTGGCTATTACAATTTATGTACGGGAAATAAAAACTTAGATTTGAGTTTCTGCTTAAAACGTACAGGGTTGGAAAGATGGTTCTGTGGTTAAAGGCACTTGCTTGCAAAGCCTGATGGCCCAGTTTCAATTTCCTAGTTCCCACGTAAAGCCAGATGTACAAAGGGGTTCATTTAGTGGCAGGAAGCCCTGGTGGGCCCATATATTCTCACTCGCTCTCAAATAAGTAAAAATATTTTTAGCTGGGCATGGTGGTACAGGCCCTTAAATGAAGCATTTGGTATCGCCAAGTTCAAGGCCAGCCTGAGACTACATAGTGAATTCCAGGTGAACCTGGGCTAGAGTGAGACCTTACCTTGAAAAACAAATGAATAAAATATATATTTTTTTAAAGATATAACATCTGTGCTACTTTTTGATGGTATTTCTCCTTACCAGGTGTCATATATGGCTTTAATGTGGATGCAAGCAACGCTATTCAGCAATCAGCTATGAAAAAAAAAGTTAAAATTAAACTTCACAAAATCATTTACCGTCTTGTTGAAGATTTGCAAGAGGAACTGAGCAGCAGATTGCCTCACCTTGTGGAAGAGCACCTAGTAGGTGAGTATTGACTCTTCAACATGGACCTTAGGTGCTGTGTGGATCACCTGTAAGATTTACTGTTCCAATATATAGTTTATGTGATAGAGAAAATGGCTACCATAAGGTGAGAATTCATGGTGAGGCCTTCTACTTAATCTAAGCCTTGAATAGACAAAGGGAAATAAAGCAACTAAAGACTTGTCCTCAGACTTGTCTTGAACTAGTAGTATACAGAAAACAATGTCATGACCAGGTGTGCACTAGGGAGTCAGAGGTAGGAAGATTGCTGTGAATAAGGTCATCCTGGGACTACAGAGTGAATTCCAGGTCAACTTGGGCTAGTGAGAACCTATGGAGGGAACCAATGTCATGATGAGCAAATAGGACTTGAAGACTTTATTATTCCAGCTGGCTATTATATCCTTTGGCCAGATCAAAAGCTGATTTAAAGTTATGAAGTATAACATTCATTTCCAAAATATGCACAAATATTTTAAGACCATAAAACATGATCAAATTAAGGAAGTAACAATTATATGGTTGTACAATTGGCCTTGAACTCACAAGCGATCCTCCTGCCTCAGCCTTCCAAATACAAGGGTGATAAATGGGAGGCATTATGCCTGGCTCTGTATTTTTATTCTGCAGCTTGTCAGAATCAGTTTTCTGTATGCTCTTTTCTTCTTTAAGGTGAAGCTTCTATACTAGCTACCTTCTCTGTAACTGAAGGGAAGAAAAAGGTTCCCGTGGCTGGCTGCCGAGTCCAAAAGGGACAGTTAGAGAAACCAAAAAAGTTTAAACTAATCCGCAATGGCCATGTTATTTGGAAGGGTAAGCACTATCAACACAAGCCTGGTGTAGGCTCTCTTGCAGGGAAGACTCCAGCATTTAGGCCACTGTGATATCCTCTAAGCTTTATAAACTGTCTCCAAACTCCCTTCCTTCCTTGTTGTTCCCTACTGTCTCTGTACTTCTTGCAGTTTCCACCCCTTCCCCTAGAGTTGAGGAGTGAATCCAGGTCCTCACACAATTCAAAGAAATTTCCTTAGCTCTATCTCCTGACATCTTTTGTTGATTTTCCCATTCAAGTAAAATTGCAAAACTGCAACCTATTTTTTTATATATTTTATTTATTTTCAAGCAGAGAGCGCACACCAGGGCCACCACCTTGTGGGTCTGGCTTATGTGGGTGCTGGGAAATTGAACCAGGGCCTTAGGCACTGGAGGCAAGTGCCTTAACCTTTGAGCCATCTTTCCAGCCCTGCAGCCTGTTTTAGTTAAATCTCTTAACTTCTTTGGAGTTCCCCTGGTATTAACAATTTACTAACCTTGCTTCCTTTTTATTCATTAAAGGCTCATTAATCTCACTGAAGCACCATAAAGATGATGTTTCAATTATCAAAACCGGAATGGATTGTGGTCTCAGTTTAGATGAAGAAAATGTAGAATTTAAAGTTGGAGATGAAATTGTTTGTTATGAAGAAAGGGAAGTTCCAGCTAAGACGTCTTGGGATCCAGGATTTTAAGTCACATTAAAACTAATAACTAAATTTATTTTGTGTATGTGTGTGGTGGTGTCTCGCACAGCAATGCCTAGCTAGGCCTCCCAAAAGCTGGGGATTACAGGGCACATACCACATCTAGATCACCAGTGATATGAAGGACCAATTCACCCTAAGTAAAACATCAAATTCCAGAGCCCATGTACCACACTGACAGGTAGTGTCAAGATTTTGGGAGACTAAATGTTAGATCATTTGTGTGTGGTACACAGGCAGGTACCAGACTCTCCTAAAGCAAGGCCAATGAAATACAGGAAGTTTGAGGGCAGAAATACTGTTTATCACCCTAAAGTGCACATACTTTTGACCCAGGTCAAGAAACCAACATTAAGTACAATATAACTCTCCTGCTTAAATTTAAGCTTGTCCCATGCGCTGTCACTACAGGCAAACCACTAAGTAGTGATAGCACACAACAAAACTACCCAAGGAAAGAACATGCCCACCTCTGCTCCAAAGCCATTACTCAAATGTGGAATAAACCCCAACAACTGTGGTTAGTCTGTGGCTTTTATTAACTCATATACAATTACTTGTCTTCTGGTTTGTTGAAGCAGTAAGTCAGACAGCACTTGCCACAGTAATGTCTGTCAAAGTGGCTGGCCATAAAAACCCCAGCACCACACTCATCAGAAGGGCACTCTCGACGAAGGCGACTAATTTTGCCATTTTCATCCACCTGAAAAGTACAAATTTAAGATAATTTTACAAACAAGTTCTGATGTCTAAATGACTCAAAATACTCTAATTCCACAGTGCTAATAGGTTTCGGTGCTTGTAATCAAGCGCACTCCACATTTTCACCCATTACAACAATGGTAAGGGCACTTTTACATATAGAAACCCAATTTCACAAGTAGGTTTTTGAAATCTGAATTCAGATCTCAAGCTTGGAGCAGAAGCAAAATGACAACCCAAAAGGGGTGAGGAAACAGGAAGAACCCCAGAAACTCTGAAATTGTTTTCCAGAACACTATATTCTATAAAAACCAAATTAGCTGGGTGTGATGGGCATGCTTTCAATCCCAGCACTTACAGTGAGTTCCAGGTCAGTCTGGGCTACAGGGAAACCCTACCTCAGGAAAGCTTCCCGGAAGTTACCTTGTAGTATTTCAGGACAGCCAACTTAACCTTCTTTCTCTTGTGCTTGTTTTTCTTGGGAGTGGTGTAAGACTTCTTCTTCCTCTTCTTAGCACCTCCACGAAGTCTCAACACCAGATGGAGGGTGGACTCCTGTTAAGAACCACCAGCATCATGCATTTTCAGATAGCAGCGTTTCTAAAATATTAGCGGAGTTCATGGAAATCTAATGCTTATCCCAACTTTTGCACAAAAATTGACAAGAGGCTAATCTCTCAAACTGACCTTCTGAATGTTGTAGTCAGACAAAGTACGTCCATCTTCCAGCTGCTTACCAGCAAAGATCAGCCTCTGCTGGTCAGGAGGAATTCCTAGAGGGAAAAGCAGATGAGCAAGCCGGCAACACGCCCCGGCCTTGCAAGTTCCCAGCAGCGTGTTACACACTAAGCATCTGAGGGTCTAATTGTTAATAACCTTCATTTTGAAATTAAATGGACAGTTCACGTGTAAAAATCCGCACGTGGAGAATGCACGGCAGGAATTCCAATCCAGGCATCCTGGGTCCGTAATCATTAACATCTCGCAGGGCAAACGGCTCAGTGGTTAGCATGTTGACCTGCAAAGCCTGGCGACCCGGGTTCGCTTCCCCAGCGCCCACATCAGCCCAGATGCACGAAGCGGCGCATGCGCCTCGAGTCCCCGGGAGCCTCGTTCAGGTTGCAAATTAACCCCCCCCCTCCGTTCATCCCGGAAGCCCCGGGCTCGCCAACGAGACTTGCCTTCCTTGTCCTGGATTTTGGCCTTGACATTTTCTATAGTGTCCGAGGGCTCGACCTGCGGTTTAAGACAACGGCGGTCATTAGGGACCCCAGCCCTGCGGCGCGGCCCGGGGCGCGCTCGGCAGGCTTCCGAGCCGGGCTCCAGACGCTTCCACCCACCTCGAGCGTGATGGTCTTCCCCGTGAGGGTCTTCACGAAGATCTGCATCGTGGCGGCGGCCCCACCTGCGGGCGAGGGAAAGGAAAGCGCGGGTCAGAGCCGGGCCACGGGGCCGGAGCCGCCCGTCCGCTCGCAGCACGCGCACCCACCACAGATGGCGGATCGGAAAGGAAGAGCCGCGCGCCGGCGCACGGGGTTCCCTGGCCGAAGGGCCCGCCCCTTAGGTGGCCACGGCAATGCCTGCCCGGCGGCGGCGGCTGTCTATCCCCGTTCCGGACTGGATCGCCCAGCGTTCCTCCTCGCTGGAGCCCTCGCTCTGGAAAGGCTCTCCTGACGCAACTTCACGGGGCTTTTGGAAAGGCTTTCCCACTCAGGCCACGTGGCTCGGAGGGTCTTTCAAAGCGTGGTGAAAAAGGAGGGAGTGCAGTGCATTGTGGGAGTTGTAGTTTCCCACCGCTTTTATGCTCGCTAGAACTGCTTGTCCCAGGATGCAGTTCAACAGCTCTGGGCGACCTAGTGACTGTCTCCATGCTTAGCAGTGAGGGATTCAGGTGGGGCAAGTACAGAAGCCATGACTCCAAGGAAAGGCCGGAGAAGGGTGACGGGTTAAACATAAAAGCCCACCAGGGAGGAGCCGGGCGTGGTGGGGCTTGCCGTAAGTCCCAGCACTCGGCAGGCAGAGTAGGAGAGGGGCCGTGAGTTCGAGGTCAGCCTGAGGCTACATAGTGAATTCCGGGTCAGCCTGGGCTGGAGCAACAGCCTGCCATGAAAAAAATAAAAATAAAAAATAAATCCATCAATAACTAGTACATATTAGAGGAGAGGGATTGGTTATTAAGGAAAGAGCTTTTAATTGACTGGTATTTGGTATTTTATCCCAAAGGGTAGACCTTTTAATTATTGATTGCAATATTTACCTATTTTTTTCTGAAACATATATTTTAAAATTAACATTTTGCTTATAAACCTTTAGATTAACCGGTGTATTTTTTTTTTCCCTTTCAGGCTCTCCAAAATTTTGGCTTTGGAGGTCAAGATTTAACTTTTCTGTGGTGATCAAGCTTGCAGATTAGGAGCCATGTCAGCCCAAGCAATACGCAAGCATGCGGTGCTCCCGCCCATCATGAGCAGAAGTGATAAGGAATTTTTGGAAAGCATGCAAAGATACATCATTACAGAAACCGGAAGAGTGGCCTGCAATGAGAAAGAACCTATTGATGAGTATTACCCCATATACCGAACCGTTTTCGATAAGGTGCGGTAGAGCTCTTAAGAGGAAGAAGTTTTCATAGGTTATAAATGGCCTGTCTTAACTTGTATATTACAGCCTTGATAATAACTTAATTCTCCACAGTCTATTTGAGAATTCATTCTCCCAGTTTGTAAGAAAAGGGCCAGTAGGGAAACTGCAATGCTGAATCTTGTTAATGAGAGATTCATTAGTCTAGCAGGCTGGTTTTTAATCAACAACTTGGCTGTATCCTCTGATAATTATTTTGACCCAGATGAAAGCATCATCTAATGTGTTAGTAGTTGGGTTGCAAACAAGGACCTTGTTTTGAGTTTGGGCATCATTGAGAGCCTAGTGTAGACTCCATATTAGGTGGAGACTTCCTGAGCCAGGTGCGGTGGCATCACAGGAAGTCCCGGCTGCCAGGAAGGCAGAAGCTAGACCATCTCTCGAGGCCAGGAGTTGTAGGTCACCATGAGCAAGGGAGCGACATGCTCAGCTCTAAATTAAAAAAAAATAATAAAAAGTATAACAAAAAGATTAAGACCTCTTGTAGTTAATTGGCCTAGATAGGCATGGTGAGCCAAAAGTTTGATCTTAGCTGGGCGTCTGTGGTGCACGCCTTTAATCCCAGCACTCAGGGGCAGAATAAAAATCACTGTGAGTTGGAGGCCAGACTGGGCTAGAGCGAGACCCTACCTCAAAAAACCAATATATATATTTCCACGTTTCTTTTTTCCCTCTCCGCCAAGATTTCAATCTAGACTGCTTTTACATTGTAAGATTGTAATTTTTTCTTTTTTTGGCATCTCACTCTAGCCCAGATTGACCTGGAATTCACTCTGTAGTCTCAGGGTGGCCTCCAACTCAAGGTGATCCTCCTACCTCTACCTTCTGAGTGCTGGGATTAATGACCTATGCCACCATGCCAGGCTGTAAGATTGTAAATTTATTTGTACAATGTAAAGAATTATCTTCTTTAGGAGTGAAAGGTAATCTGAAATGGAAATCATTTGATACTTTCGAAGAATAAGGAAACTTTTTATTTATTTTTCATTTTCAGGAGTCTGTGGAGGCCAGGGAGGCAGACCGAGCTAGATGGGAAGGGGAGGGAACATGGAATGGATGGTGTGAACTAGTGAAGAACCAATCCAGGATAAAGTCCCAGCTACCACTGCCATTAAGGAATAAGGGGTTCATAGTGGTAGATTCCTCAGAATTTTGAAGGAAAGCTATAAATAGTTTTGGGATGACAGTTCTTAAATTTTAAAATAAACCTGTGAAATGCCAGTTTTCCACCCTCTAATGAATGTTCTGCACCTTCTCAAAGGTCTCCATGGGTGTTCTATTGAAATTTCTTCCAACAATCTGGACATGGTCATTGATCATGGTATCGGTACATTTCTTTTTTTTTAATATTTTGTTTATTCATTTTCAAGCAGAGAGAGAGAGAGAGAGAACCAGGGCCACCACCTTGTGGGTCTGGCTTATGTGGGTGCTGGGGAATTGAACCCAGGGCCTTAGGCACTGGAGGCAAGTGCCTTAACTGCTGAGCCATCTCTCCAGCCCTGGTATTGGTACATTTCTAGCTACCCATTAATGTGTCTGAATGATTCTGGGTTAGCCGAGCACATGAAAGAGGCATGTGCAGTGGAGACTGTCCAGGAGCAGCAGTGTGTTTAAGGGGAAGGCCACAGGTTCAAAACCTCTTCTCCACTCAAGGTTCCGGACTTGGAAGGCTAGAAGGGTCGTTATGGAAGGAAGAGAATGCAGTATCTCCTGTTCTCCTGATACTTGCCACTGATTAATAATGTTGTTAGTTTTGATAAACTGGTTAACTTTCCCTAACTATTGCCCAGCTAGGGGAGGATATCACACACAAGAAATGTAGCAGAGATTTAAAAAAAAAAAAAAAAAAGAGCATGATTTCAGGTTTCAGAAAATTTGTTTGTTTTTCAAGGTAGGGTCTCGCTCTAGCCCAGGCTGGCCTGGCACTCTTGTAGTCTCAGGCTGGCCTCAAACTCACAGTGCTCCTCCCAAGTGCTGGGATTAAAGGTGTGCACCACCACACCCAGCCAGAGAAGATTTTGAATTGGTCAGTTGTCATCCTTATAAATCATCAATTCCTTCTGGAGTCCTGAGTAAATTTTGGAAACCATAAATTACTTACAGCTTTTTTTTTTTTTTTTTTTTTCTTTTTTCAAGGTAGGGTCTCACTGTAGCCCAGCCTGACCTGGAATTCACTATAGAGTTTCAGAGTGGTCTTGAACTCACAGTGATCCTCCTACCTCTGCCTACCAAGTGCAGGGATTAAAGACCACCACACCCAGCTAATTTTTGTTTTTTAACTTACTTAAATTGTCATGAGTTATTTGTGTCTAGGTAATGCCTGTACAAGTTTAAAAGGAAAGGAACACGAACGAAGGAGAGTGTAGGAAAAACATCAGGTCTTCTCATCTCAAATGTTTCTTCTCTGCAAGGACCTGTTGTTTCCATTGTTTTCCGTATATTATTTTCTTCTCCTGTCCTTCCTGGTATATTATTTGCTTAAACACCACTGGGAATGGTGAATATATAATGTTGAGGATTTTTCACAGTTGCATTGAAAACAGGTAAAATGAGCTCAGACCTGTAAGGTCTAAGACAGACCTTACCGAAGTCAGAGACTAGATTCGAAGAGAATAACATCTCCAGTTAGAAGATCTACAGTTGAGAAAATAGACATGTTACTGGTTTTAATCGACATCATGTGGTATGAATATTAGGAAGTATAATAAAAACAGTCTTGTTCTCTTACCCTGAAGATTGTGGGATCTACTCTAGTGAGCCACAAAAGCACATGTTCAGTGACCGTCTGTTTTAATGTCTAGTGATGTTGAGTGTGCTCTGCTGTAAAAGGCTTAGATTTCTAATTTTTAATCATGTTTTGCTTTAAAAATAACCTATTTGAAAGACTTTTGACCCATAGTCTTCTAGAAAGAAGTTTGGTACTATAGATGAACAACATCACATTTCAGATAATAGAGTATACCACTGCATACAAATCCATTCTTACGTCAATCAAAAAAGAATATGATACCTTTATTGAGACAATTAAAAAAGGCCGAAGAACCACATTTGATCTTCATGGAAAACTTAAAGTTCTGGCAGCAGAGCCCACAGCTTTGGTATATTACCAGAAAAGAATAACCCAACTTGAAGAAAAGTAAGTATAAGTGTAATGAGCCTGAAACTCATAACTGTTCCTGATTAAAATGCCCCTCATTGTAATTGACCAGAGGGTCTTACTTAGTCTTTTTAATTTCATTTGTATATTTTATTTGTTCTTATTTATTTATTTATTTATTCTAGCCCAGGCTGACCTGGATCTCACTCTAGTTCCAGGCTGACCTCAAACTCATGGAGATCCTCCTACCTCAGCCTCCCAAGTGCTGGGATTAAAAGGTGTGCATCACCACGCCCAGCTCAGTATTTAGATCGTAGTCTTGCATTCACTCTGCTAACCAGGCTGGCCTTGAATTCTAGATCTTCCTTCCTCATCTTCCCAAGTGGGATTATACCATGCTCACCTTTAATTTTATTTTAAAACTTTAAGACCCTACCTCAACCCCATCCCCCCCCCAAAAAAAAAACAATGTTTTTTTAGAGATTCTCAGAAAAATTGATTTGCTTTCACTTATAAAAAATATTTATTGGGCTGAAGAGATGGCTTAGCGGTTAAGGCATTTGCCTGCATTGCAGAAGGACCTGAGTTTGATTCCCCAGTGCCCATGTAAAGCCAGATGCACAAGAGGGCACGTGTGTCTGGAGTTCATTTGCAGTGGCTAGAGGCTCTGGCGAGCCCATTCTCTCTGTCTCTCTTTGTCTGCCTCTTTCTCTCTCTCTTAAATAAATAAATAAATAAAATAAAATATTTATTTGTGAGCAGAGAGATACAGTGACAGAGAGAGAATACTATGCTCATCTTTGTATTTGGCTTCATGTGGGTGCCAGGGAATCAAGCCTGGGCCAGCAGGCTTCACAGCTAGTGTCTTTAACCACTAAACCATCTCCCCAGCTCCCAAGGAGAGAGATAGAGAAAGGGAGAGAATGGGCACACCAGGGCCTCTAACCTCTGCAAACGAACTCCATATGCATGTGCCACTCTGTGCATCTGGCTTTACATGAGTACTGGGGAATTGAACCTGGGTTGTTAGGCTTTGGAAACAAGTGCCTTAACCTCTGAGCCATCTCTCCAGCTGCACAAAAGTAATTTCTAACTGAAGGAAATAGCATTTTGTGGTCAGATATTTAATACTTATGGATTTATAAAGATGTTAATATTCAGAGTATTCAATTTTATCGCTGCTCTTAAAGGGACTTTTCCTTATCTGTGAAGTTAATTAACTTTTTTGTGGCATTATTCTCTAATATTCTACCTGGTTCATAATGGTTCAAAATTATAATTAGTCAAAGTAAAGCTATAGTTTGTCTTACGTGAAAATATTACAATTCAGGAATTAAATAAATTGTAGCAAACATAAGGTCTTTCTATTTGTTTTTTTCAGAATGAGTATTATTGAAAATAATTCCACGATGATTCAATCAGAAATAGAGCAAACGAAACAGCTCAGGGCAGAGTATGACAGGAAGGAAGTAAAGTATTGTACTTCCTCCAAAGATCCTTCAAAACCTATTCCAGGTGCTGTATTTTGTTTAAAATATTTGAGAGATGGGCTGCAGAGATGGCTTAGAGGTTAAGGCGTTTGCCTGCAAAGCAGAAGGACCCAAGTTTGATTCCCCAGTACCCATGTAAAGCCAGATGCACAAGGTGGCACATGCGTTTAGAGTTCATTTGCAGAGGCTAGAGACCCTGGTGTGCCCATTCTCTCTGTGTGTACCTTTCTCTCTCACACACACTTTCTCTCAAATAAATAAATAAATAAATAAATAAAATATTTTAAAAAATATTTGAGAGAGGGAGAAGAGATATGAGGGAGGTGGGAAGGGAGCCATAATGGTTTATTGTCTATAATTACAGAAGCGATCAATAAAAAGTTTTTAAGAAATAGAAAAAAATAAAAATATTTGCGAGAACAATTTATTGCCTATTAGATAAATTAGCATCCATGTGCTAATGTATTTTCCGAGTGCATGGTATGCTAAGAGTTTTAGTCAGGTAGATATTTCAGGACTTCCAGGCTGGGTGACATGTGCACAGTTCAAAGCACAAAGTTCCCACGGCTCAGCCTCACTGGGACGGTTGGAAGCATCCGTTCCTGGGCCTCCTCTCAGGTTGGCTGGGTCAGAGGATCAGTGACTGAACCCAGCAGTGTTTCATGCAGCTCTCGTGGTTCTCATGCTGACATTCGAGAGCCTCGTTACAGGCCAGGGACAAACTGCAGGGCATTGCTCTGGTGACGTCGGCCTTCATTGCTTCCATGCTTTTCGTGCGACGCTATTGATAACGTTTTAAACTTTTTATTGACAGCTTCCAACATTATAGACAGTAAACCCCTCCCCCTCTCGTCCACCCTCCATCATAGCCCCTCCCCCTCTCAATTAATCTCTATTTTGTTTTGATGTCATCGTCTTTTCCTTCTGTTATGAAGGTCTTGTGTAGGAAATGTCAGGCTCTGCGAAGTCATGAATATCAAGGCCACTTTGTGTCTGCAAGTTTGCACTGTAAGCAGCCCTCCCCTTCCTTTGGCTCTTACGGTCTTCCCCCCACCTCTTCTGCAATGGACTCTGAGCCTCAGGAAGTGTGTAGAGATGTCCCAGTGAGAAGAACACTCCACTGTCACTTCTCAGAACTATGGTGTCTTTCGAGTTATCCCAGTGGTCATAGCCATCTGAAAAGAGAAGCTTCTTTGACCAAAATTGATAGTAGCCCTAATATATGGGTATACACATTTAAAAAGTGCTTATAGGCAGTTTGGTGGGCATAATATATGCATTTGGCCAGACAACAGAAGACAATGCTCCCCTAGGGCTCATGACCACCTCCGCCATAGGCTTTTGACTAGGTCTTCAGTACCAGGCATGTATTCCCTCCCATACAGTGGGTCTCCAGTCCAATTAGAGAGCAGTTGGTTCCCCCATAACAGGTGTGCCACTATTGCCCCAGTTGGCACATTTGGCCTGGCTGGCCAGTCTTTACGCTTGCAAGGTCCACTGCTGTTCACCAACATTCATGACTTCTCTCTCCCATAGGGCTGCATGCAGCCATAGCTTTTTCCAGCTTTCTGTCAGCTGGTTAACAGGGAAGGAGGCTTCCAGCTCAGCTCCAGCTTGATTTCTCAGTGACCTGCAGCCCAAGCATATGGAGTCTTCAGCAAGAGGGTCTTGCCATGTCATTCTGGTGGACAGCTAAGAGCCTTGGCAAAGGCCTGTAATGTTTTGGGGGCCTCAGGAACCTCCCTGGCCAACAACTCACTGGAAGGTATCCCATCCCTGGCACTGAAGTTTTTTAGTAATAATTTATGACTTCTCGGTGTGCCAAAGAAGTTGGTTTCCATATGGCTTATTCATAACATTTTAAATTTTGATTAATCCTCCTCCCACCCTTCCTTTACTTAGTCCCTTCCCCTGACCTCACGTATACCACTGCACCCTCAGTAATCTGATCATCTACTTACATATATACAGGACCCTCCCCTTAAGTCTCCCCCCTCCTCCTTCCCTTAAAGCCCCTGTCTAGCTTACAGGCCTCTATTATTGCCTTTTACTCCAAGTCACACACAATCTAAACATTTGTAGCTAGGATCCACATATGAGAGAGAATATGTCGTGTTTGACTTTCTGGACCTGGGTTACCTCACTTAGTATGATCCTTTCTAGATCCATCCATTTCTGGCAAATTTCATAATTTCAATTTACCACTGAATAGAACTCCACAGTACAAATGAACCGTATCTTCATTATCCATCAGCTAAGGGACATCTCAGCTGGTTCCATATCCTAGCTATTGTGAATAGAGTTGCAACAAACATGGAAGAGCAAGTGTCTCTAGGATAGAGACTAGGGATGTTAGAATATATGCCAAGGAGCGCTATAGCTGGGTCATATGGTAAGTCTGTTTTCAGCTGTCTCAGGAACCTGCACAATGGCTGTACCCACCAGCCATGTAGAAGGGTTCCTAGTTTTCCACATCCTCACCAGCATTTATTGTCATTTTTTTTCTTTTCTTTTTTTTTTTTTTTTTTCAAGGTAGGCTGACCTGGAATTCACTATGTAGTCTCAGGCTGACCTCCAACTCCCAGGGATCATTCTACCTCTGCCTCCCAGTGCTGGGATTAAAGGTGAGCTCCACCATGCCCCCTAGTGCTGGGATTAAAGGTGAGCTCCACCATCCCAGCTACTGAAGCATTTCAGCAACATCTGTATGATCACTTTGCATTTGGCCAAACTAAGGATTGAATTCACTTTCCAGTATAAAATTATGATATAGGGGGCTGGAGAGATGGCTCAGTGCTTAAGCCACTTGCCTACAAATCCTAACAACCTGGGTTTGATTCTCCAGTACCTGTAAAAACAGATGCATCTGAAGTTCATTTGTAGTGGGCTAGATGCCCTGGCATACTCTCTCTTTTTCTCTCTATGCATGCAAATAAAATATTTTAATAAAAATTATATATATATGAGTTACAGGATAAATGACACACTGTCTAAAGGCCAAAGGATCTGGGCTCTGGTAATGATTAAAGTCCCTCAGTGCTAATCCCCCTGAGTGTTCTGGCTGGAGAAGGGAAATTTAGATGTAGTCTTAATGCCAGTAACTGGTCTGGATGAGAAAAGAGTATTAGGTATTAGGAGGGGGAGAGAGAGAGGGAAGGGACAGTGAGAGAAGCGAAGATTTCTGAAGATTTGGCAGGCATCCGTTTTCTGTTGGAAAAGTGAATGAGCACCCAGAGTTAGGTACAGCCATTGAAGATTCTCTCTAGCCAAATCCTCAGTCATTAGACAACAGCTCGTTTCAGGGGCTGACGTTTGTGTGTTCTCAGACAAACACTCTTCACCTTCACGAGTTGTCACTTATGTCATTTAAACTGTTAGCAGGGTGTGATGGGCTTTAAATCCCAGCACTCAGGAGGCAGAGGTAGGAGGATCACCATGAGTTCGAGGCCACCCTGAGACTACACAGGTCAGCCTGGGCTAGAGTGAGACCCTACCTCGAAAAAACAAAACAAAAACTTAGCAGGGGTTAGAGGTGGGCCTGGCAGGCAGGAGGCCCTGAGTTTGATCCTAGTGCCCAAATGAATACATAAATGTAAAAACTATATATTAGCCATTAATAACTTGGTGATTACTTATGTTCAGCAAGCTACAGTAAATGTTGCCATTTCTGAATTATCTGACAGTGTAGTGAGCCGGCTAACCTGTCTTGCTAAGATGTTAGAGCCCCAGCCCATAGCTGGCTAGGCCTTTAGCGTTGTCTCTTTCCTGTAGGCATGACTTTCCAAGAATCTGTCGATCTGGATGCTCTCAACAGACACCTGAAGCATCTTGAGGTGAAGTATTTAGAACTTAAACAAGACATGTCAGTCAAGTATGTACCTGCTGAGAAGAAGGCCGAATTAGATAAGGAAATGACTGTGTTATTACAACGGCGAGACATAGCTGAAAATATAAACAAAGGACTCCAGTTTCAGTATGAAACCTTTTTAAAAATCGAGATCATTTTACGTTTATCCTCCTGTTCACCGCTTGGCTTCAGGCTCAGTGTGTCTGCCTGTTTCTCTGCTTGCAGCCATCAACGACTGCAGGTTGTTTCCAAAGCACTTACTTCCTGGGTGAAGTCTGATATGAGCGGCTCGTTTCAAGATGTCGTCGAGCAAATTCAGAAAACCAAAGTTGTACATGGTAGTTTATCTGTAACCTTGTCTTCTTTTTGTTTTTGGTCTTTTTGAGCAGACCTGGAACTCACTCTAGTCCCAGGTTGGCCTTGAACTCACAGTGATCTTCCCACTTCTGCCTCCTGAGTGCTGGAATCAAAGGTGTGCACCACCACACCTGGTTTATTGATAACTGTTAATTAGCACAAACAGTGGAAATCATTTTCCACAGCTAAAGAATGAGTTTTGGGGCTTGAGAGATGGCTGAGTGGCTAAAGCACTTGCCTGCAAAGCCTAATGACCCAGGTTCAATTCCCCAGTACCCCTGAAAAGCCAGATGCCCAAAATAGTGCATGGATCTGGAGTTTGTTTGCAGCAGCTGGAGGCCCTGATGTGCCCATGCTCTCTGTCTGTCTCTCATCTCTCTATCTCTGCTTGCAAATAAATCATAATAAATATTTCCAGAAATAAATAAAAAAAGAATTTAAAAAAATTTTTTTGAGAGAGAGAAAGAGATGGACAGACAGACAGACACACTTCTGCCACTGCAAACAAACTCCAGACATATGCACCATTTTGTGCATCTGGCTTTATATGGGTACTGGGGAACTGAACCCAGGATATCAGGCTTTGCAAGCAAGCACCTTTAACCACTGAGCCATCTCCCCAGCCCATAATGAATTTTATATAGGCTGAATTTAAAGAAAGCAAGAACATACTTACCTCTGCTAGCTGACAGATTGAGCCGGTGAGCTAGAGAAAGAAAACCTGGAATGCTTGTGAAAATACAGAAGAAAGGGGCAGGGAGACCACTCAGTTTAGGAAGAGATGGGTGTTGTTTGAAACCAAAGCCATAGGTTGTTACAAAACATGTTTATTATTTTCTGTTGATAAGTAACTGAATATCTTGATGGTCCTTCCAATATTTATAGGTGACGAAGATAGTGTTGATGAGCTGTTTGAAGACGATCCAAGTAAGGCAAAGGAAGCTATCATTATACTTTACTACATTGAAAGGCAAATATTTTTAAATATATTTATTTGTAAGCAGAGAGAGTGAAGAGGGGGAGAGAGAGGGAATGGGCACAGCAGAGCCTGCAGCCACTGCAAATAAAATCTAGACGCTCTGGCTTATGTGGGCACGGGGATTGAACCCTGGCCATCAGGCTTTAGCCATCTCTCCAGCCTAGAGACAAATGTTTTTAAAAGCTTTGATTTTTCATGCTTAAATGACTATGTTTACCACTTATTTAGTGTGTTTATGGGCCACAGTCCCTGGGTATTTTTTTAATTCGGGGGTGTTTTTGTTTATTTGTTTGATTTGTGACAACAGCTCCTGTATCTGATGCCCCCACTTCCACCTCCCAAGTGCTGGGCTGTCGGGTGTGCCCCACCACACCCAGATTGGCTTTAAATTTTTAAAAAATTCTATTTTAGGGCCAGGAGTGGTGGCACACACCTTTAGTCTCAGCACTCAAGAGGCTGAGGTAGGAGGATCGCTGTGAGTTTGAGGCCAGCCTGGGACTAGAGTGAGTTCCAGGTCAGCCTGGGTTTCAGTGAGACCCCACTTCAAAACAAACAAAACATCTATTCTAGGTGACAAATTAGAGAATAAACTAGCATTTTATATATTTATTTTTCTTTTTTGTGTATTGTGTGTACCTGTATGAATGTTTGTATGCATGTGGACACACGTGCAGGTATGTATACTTATATGGACACACGTACATGCAGGTGTGTGTATGCATGTGGACACACATGTACAGGTGTGTGTACGTATGTGGACACATGTGCAGGTGTGTGTACGTATGTGGACACATGTGAGGTGTATATGTATATGGGCACACGTACGTGCAGGTGTGTGTATGCATGTGGACACGTACGTGCAGGTGTGTGTATGCTTGTGGACACGCATGTGCAGGGGTGTGTATGTATGTGGACACACGCATGTGCAGGTGTGTGTATGCACATGGAAACACATGTGCAGGTGTATGCATGTGGACACACCTATGTGAAGGTTGTACACATGTGGAAGCCAGAGGTCAATATCAGGTTCCTTCTTCAATCATCCTCCAGTTTGTTTTTTGATTCAGGCACTGTTGTTGAGCCTGCAGCAGATTGCCAGTAAGCCCCAGGGAGCCTCCCCCTGCCTCTCATCACAGGCATGTGTGGCTGCACCCAGATTTTACATGGGTGCTGGGCATCCAAACACAGGTCCTTATGCTTGGGTGGTGAGCATTCCTATTGAGCTAACCCCCAGCCCCCAGTTCTTTTTCACACACGCTCTCTGTGGAAAATCAAAACAAAGACTAGGAGACTTTTTTTTTTTCAGGGAAAACAAGAGGATTATAATATATGTTTTATTTATATTTTTTTATATTTCCTAGCCATCAACTTGTTAGTAAATATTTTTGAGACTCTTCTTGGTTCTGTTTATCCTAACCAGTTCAGCCTTTTATTTCTAATTATTTTCATTCTATTACATATTAAGATGGTTTATTTCTCATTAATACTTAAGTTATTATATATAGTATTTAATTTAGGAATGAAGAAATCTAAGACATTTTCCATGGAAATATGTTTTCATAGGCTATCTGGCCAGTAGTAGTCAGAATATGTAATGCCCTAGTCTTACATGGTAAACAGTTTTCACCTGTTTATTTACTTGCTATTATGGTAAAAAGAAATGGGTAAAAACACCAAAGCCTGTGTTATTTTCTTATACCATATTCTCTAAGCTTATCAGTTTTGTTTTGGTTTGGTTTTGGTTTTTCAAGGTAGGGTCTCGCTCTAGTCCAGGCTGACCTGGAATTCACTATGTAGTCTCAGGCTGGCCTTGGACTCACAGGGATCTTCCTACCTCTGCCTCCCGAGTGCTGGGATTAAAGGTGTGCACCACCACGCCAGGCTGTTTTGTTTTGTTTTTGGATAAATATACCACCACCAAGGGTGGGATACGCGTCAGGGTTTTATAAATTTTGCTTAATATTACTTTAGTGTTTTCCTAGTTCAATATTTGTTTACATTATACAAATCTTTTTTCTATAGTTTTATTAATGGTGAGGTAAGGGCATATTGGAAGACCTTTTGCTGTAGGAAGAAGAGTAGCTTACCTAAACTGTCATCTCCATGTGGCAGCTGCTGGCCCAGCCACAGAGGCTTCTGAATTTCAAGAACAATTCTTGATTTCCACGTTCAACTACTATTTCCCTAGGCTGGGCTTCTAAGCAGGTTTGCGTTTCCAGTGCTCTGAGAGAAAAAAAAGCCCAAGCTGTCTGTAAATTTATTCCAAGCCCTTCCTGTGTTCTGTGTAAATACTCTTGGAATCGGGTTAAAAGAAAAACCTGAAATATTAGAGAAAGAAGGCAGCATCTGAGAGTTCATGCGTCTGGTTACAGATCATTCGGGTTACTTTTTACTTTTCCATATTTGTGCATCATACTTAATTTGTATTAGATATTTCTAATCAGCTTTCTTTCTGTTTATCATTGTAATGCATTTTAAAATGCAATGGTTATAGATTCAATGAATTAATCTCCCTTGGTAAATATGAAGAGGCAGCTTATTTTGCAGCAAGCAGTCCTAGAAGAATTCTTCAAAATATGGGCACGGTGAATAAATTTAAGGGTAAGCATTTCTTTATGAAAAATAAATATTAATAATATTTTGTGGTTTTTTTCCAAATAGAATAGACAGAGTATTACTAGGTTAGTTCCTAGCCCTGTTTCTACCATTTTCTATTTCTTAGCTGTAATATTAGAGGTTTGACTAGATGTCTAAATTAAATTATGAAATATTTACTATATAGAACTACATGGAGAGACATATTAATACTCACGTACTCACTAGCAAGATTTGAAAAATGTTAATATTTTGTCAAAATTGCTCTACATCTTTTACAAAATAAGCCAACTTTTGGAACTGGGAGTTGTTAAAGGCACTTGATTGTAAAGCCTGCTGGCCTGGGTTCGAGTCCCGAATACCCATGTAAAGCAAGATGGACAAAGTGGCTCATGCATCTGGAGTTCATTTGCAGTAGTGAGAGGCCCTAGTTGTACCCATTCTCATTCTCTCTCTTTCTCTCTACCCTCATTGCAAATAAATAATAAAAATATTGAAAAACCACAAACAAAATACAACATTCTTGTGGCCTCACAATGTAAAGGCAGAGTTTCATAGACCATTCTGGTCAGAGTTGAAAGACCTGTGTAGTGTTTTTTTTTTTAATATTTTATTTATTCATTTTCAAGCAGAGAGATACAGAGAGAGAGAGAGAGAGAGAGAGAGAGAGAGAGAGCACACCAGGGCCACCACCTTGTGGGTCTGGCTTATGTGGGTCCTGGGGAATCGAACCCAGGGCCTTAGGCACTGGAGGCAAGTGCCTTAACCGCTGAGCCATCTCTCCAGCCTCTGTGTAGTGGTTTGATTCAGGTGTTCCCCATAAACTTATGCGTTCTGAATGCTGGGTCCCCAGCTGGTGGCAGTTTGGGAATTGGAGCCTCCTGGAGGCAATGTGTTGTTGGAGGAAGCCAGCTTCCCCTTGGCAGTGTTTGGCACACTCTCCTGCTCCTGTTGTCCACCTGGGTCCACCAGGGGTTGTCCACCAGGGGTGATGTCAGCCTCTGCTCATCCTGTCATTTTCCCTGCCATCGTGGCGCTTCCCCTGGAGTCTGTAAGACAAACCCTTTCCTCCACAAGCTGCTTTTGGTGAAGTGCTTTCTGCCAGCAGCAGGAGTTGACGGCAGCAGCCTGAACACAATGAGAACTACGGACTGTGAGATTTGGTTTATGAGGAGAAGAAAGAACTTGGTTGGTTCGGGTCTAGAAGCAGTTTGTGTGAGAGGCTTGCTGGGTTCTGCCTGCCTGTGTCCTGAGAACTTGTGCAGGTTTGCTTACATAAAAATGGACTGGTGTGAGCAGATGGAGATGGCACAGAAAGAAAAAAATCTTTGGGCCAAATTGCTGCCTGTTCAGCTGCAACTGTTTGAGAGATGACAACCATTGAGATTGGGCCAGGTGATCTGCATCAGGACAGCAGGAAGAATGCAGACTCTGAAGTAAGGGGCCTGAATGCCGAAGGAGGTTTCCTGCTCTTCAAAGTTGGCTTTGTTCTCCCCTGGATTAACAAGGTGGTAGCCCACCTGCTACTATGGAGTATAACAAATGCAGGAAGAGAGGGCCATTGGATTTGCAACATGGTTTTGTTTTTTGGAAATGGTCATCTGCAGTGTGAAGTAGGCAAGTTGGAATACCTGCGTGGAGGTCTGATGGAGCCATGGGTTTGCAGTGGAGACCCAGTGGAGATGCCAGGACTATGGGATGGCTGCTGAGAGCTGCTGGCCGGCACTGGATGGAGTTTTTCTCCAGGTTTGTTGTTTTGTTTTTTTGAGGTAAGGCCTCACTCTAGCTCAGACTGATCAGGAATTCACTATGTAGTCTCAGGCTGGCCTTGAACTCACAGTGATCCCCCTACCTCTGCCTCTCAAGTGCTGGGATTTAAGGTGTGTACCCCCCCCCCCCACGCACACACACCTGTCTTTTTTCTAGGCTTTTTGAGCATCCCAGCTGGAGGGACACATTTGGAACTGTAGAGACTTGTCACTGCTTAGTTGTCGGACTTGGTGTTTCCCTGTTTATTTTAAATTTTGTGTTGGTTCAATCTTTCTTTGCTATACCCAGTTCCAACTTTTGCAGTGTGAATGTTTATTCTGTGCCATGACGGTTTTTTTGTTGTTTTGTATTTTCTTGATATTACAGCTCAGTTAAGGGACATTGGACCACGGGACGGGGATGCTTGAACAGTGTTGAGACTGATAAAAACTTTCGACTGAACGCAGTACATTTTATATCATGAGTGGTCATGAGTTTATGAGGTTCAGGGGCTGAATGTGGTAGTTTGAATTAGGTGTCCCATAAACTCATAGCAATTTGGGAATTGGAGCCTCTTGGAGCTATGCTGTTGGGGGCGGGTTTATGGGTGTCATAGCCAGCTTCCCCTTGTCAGTGTGTGGCACACTCTCCTTCCTGCTGCTGTTGTCCACCTAAAGTTGGCCCAGAGGTGATGTCCAGCCTCTGCTCATGCCACTTTTTCCCTGCCATCATGGAGCTTCCCCTCGAGTCTGTCAGCCAAAATAAACCCTTTTCTCCCACAAACTGCTTTTGGTAGGGTGTTGGTCCAGCAATGCGAAGCTGACTGCCACAGCTGTAATCTGTGATACGATACTCATGATGCCCAGAGGTGGCCGAAAACCACAGCTGTATTATGTGTGGGGTCATTGAGCTCCAGGGAGCTCCTGTCTCTGCCTCCCTGGTGCTGGGATTACAAGTGTGTGCCACCATATTTGGCATTGATCCATGGGTTTTGGGAACTCAAGTCCTCATGCTTACAAAAGCCTTTACTGACTGAGCTATCTCCCCGGCCCTGTTATTGTGACTTTTGCTTTGCACGTCACTAGTGACCAACAACATAGAGCATCTTCTCATGTGCCTGTTGGCTATTTGTATTGTTTCTTTGGAGAAATGCCTATTCTTTGCATAATTTTACATTACACTTCACTGTTTATATTTTTATTATTGAGTTTCAAGAGTTTTTTGTATCTTCTAGATAAATAATTTTTATTGGATAGTTGATTTCAATATATTTTCTTCCAGTCTGTGGGTTGACTTTTCACTTTCAATGTGATGTATTTTAAAATTTGAAATTTTAAAATTTTTTAAATTTTGATGAAGTCTAACTTTAATTGCTATGGCCTGGAGATGGTGTAAGTGTGTTTCTTGAGGGTTCAAAGCTCCCTCCCCGGTGGGGGCGATGTTCAAAGTGTGCCGCCTAGTGGGAGGGCCGAGTCCTTTTCCTCAGAAGGGCTGAGTTCTTATCTTGCAAAGTGAGTTGTCCTTGAATCCAGAGGGGCGTCAGTTTCTCAATCTTCCTGTCTTTCCACATGATGTCTTCCTCATATACACTCCTGTTCTCTACCATGAAGTCCTCGCCATGGCCTTGAACCACCAGAACTGTGACCTGACCTTTAGAAAATATCCGGCCTCAAGTACCTCATTATCACAACAGAAAACAGACTACTTCACCCATCTTTTCTTCTATGGATAATTTTTGGGTCATAGTTAGGAAATTTCTGCTTCTAACAGTTTTATAGGCCTCTGGTTTACTTTTCGAGATCCAATTTCATTCTTTTTTAAAAAAATATTTTATTCATTCATTTTCAAGCAGAGAGAGAGAGAGAGAGCGCGCACCAGGACCACCACCTTGTGGGTCTGGCATTTGTGGGTGCTGGGGAATTGAACCTGGGGCCTTAGGCACTGGAGGCAAGTGCCTTAACTGCTGAGCCATCTCTCCAACCCCAATTTCATTCTTTTGCATGCAAAATCCAGTTGTTCTAAACTGGGCATGGTGGCGCACAAGCCTTTAATCCCAGTACTTGCACTGGGGAGGCAGAGGTAGGTGGCTCCTGAGTTCAAGGCCACCCTGAGACTGACTACACAGTGAACTCCAGGTTGGCCTGGGCTGCAGCAAGACCCTACCTTGAAAAACAAAAAAACAAAACAAAACAAAAAAATCCAGTTGTTCTAAGACAATCATTGAAAAAAACTATTTTTCCTCATTGATTGAGCACGACACATTTATCAAATTTCAATTTTTAGCCGGGCGTGGTGGCTGGCGCACACCTTTAATCCCAGCACTCAGGAGGCAGAGGTAGGAGGATTGCTGTGAGTTCAAGGCCACCCTGAGCCTACCTCAAAAAACCAAAAAAAAAAAGTCAATTTTTGCCAGTTATGCAGAGTTACATCGTTTTAAGCGTGCTATATCAGAACTAAGGTTGGATAAGATTGTGTCTTACCACAGTGTCAGATTTAGTGAAAAAGCAATTAATTTATATGTTACTTCAAGAAAGAAAGTCAATTTGCCATAGATATATAGGTTAATGTCGGACTCTTTAAGTTCTACTGCATCGGTTTATGTGTCTTTATACCAGTATCAAACTGGTCACTATAGGTTTATAGTAAGTTTTCCTCTGATTTTGTTCCTTCTTGTGGTTAAGGTTGTGTTGGCTGGTTGGGATCCCTGGAAGGTCCATATGAATTGAGGATTCACTTTTCCATTTCTGAAAAAAGATCTGTTGGAATTTGATGGGATTGCATTGAGCGAGTTGCTGGAATCATATCACCATCTTAACAAGCTACTCTTGCTTGTGGACACGCACTGTCTTTTCATGTCTCTAGGTCTTAAATTGTGAAAGAGGCTGTGGTTTTTAAAACATTTTTATTGACAGCTTCCAGAGTTATAGGCAATAAACCATGATAATTCCCTCCCCACCCCCATTTTCCCCTTCTCAACCCCCCAACTCATCCCCTCATTGTTTTGTTTTTAAATAAGGTCTTTGGTTTTTTCGTTTGAGGCAGGGTCTCACTCTAGCCCAGGCTGACCTGCAACTCACTCTGTAGCCCAGGTTGGCCTCGAACTCACAGCGATCCTCCCACCTCTCCCTCCCAAGCGCTGGACTAAAGGCATGCACCACCACGCCTCACTATTTTCTAGATTCTTGTTCAACCATAGTACCCTTAAATTTTTCTCACTTGCCTTTGAAGAAAGCATTTAAATAAAAAATGAGGAATAAGTAATTTTCTACTCAAAAAAGGAAAATAACTGTCTTAATTTTTTTATTTTTAAATTTTTATTTCCCTGTGCACATGTGTGTGGGGGCTTTGCACCAGGCTTTTCATGGGTGGTGGGCATTGATTGTAAACAAGTGCCTTTAGTTGCTGTGCCATCTCTTCAGCCCCCAAAATGATCTTTTTAGGAACTTAGAGTGGGTTGGGGAGATGGCTCAGTGGTTAGAAGTGCTTGTTTGTGAAGCCCAATAGCTCAGGTTCGATTCCCAGTATTCATGTAGAGCCAGATGCATAAAGTGGTGCATGCATCTGGAGTTCATTTGCAGTGGAAAGAGATCCTGTCATGCCTGTACTCTATCTCTCAAATAAATAAATAAATACTTATTTATTTATTTATTTGAGAGCTAGAGTATGGGCTAAGTATTGAGTAAACACACAAACATATATACCCAAATTGACTGTCTTCTTTCCCTCACAGTTCAAACATTGGATGTATATGCTGTTTACATTTTAAAACATGAATTATAGTCATGTAAATTTTTTATGTAAATTTTTTAAAGTCATGCTAGCTTGAAATTTAGATGCTCTATTTGGTCATTGGCTGAGCCTACATTTAAATTTCAAAAATCCTAATTTGAAATTATCCTTGAATGGAATTTCAAAGTTAAGGTATGTCTGACTAAATATATAGCTCTGAATGTCCAGTTTTTTAGTTGTCTCGTTTGATTAATCATACAGCAGTATATTGCATAAAGAATTTTATTCTTGGGCTGAAGAGATGGCTTAGCGGTTAAGACGTTTGCCTGTAATGCAGAAGGACACAAGTTCAATTACCCAGTGCCCATATAAAGCCAGATGCACAAGAGGACACATGCATCTGGAAGCCCTGGTGCTCCGTTTCTCTGTCTGCCTCTCTCTCTCTCTCTCTCTCTCTCAGATCAATAAATAAATAAAATGTTTAAAAAATATATAAAAGAATTTTATTCTTGGTATATGTATAAAGATGAACTTGCGAGACACTATATTATTCATTTTCTGTATTCATATCATTGCTTTTCTTTGATCACGCCAGAGTCACACCATTAATGGGAGGATCCTATGACTCAAAATCTAAGAAATTTATTTTCTCCCATTTCTGGAGGCCAGAAGTCTTAAATCACGAAGTCAGCAGGGCTCGTTTTAGAAACTGAGGGAGAAGCCCTGGCTTCTGGTCATCAGCAGGGTTTTCATTGTCTGGTGTACAGACAAGTCACGTGATCTCTGCGTCCATCTTCAGTTGTTAATCCCAAAACACCCACTTTAACCTAGATTTATTATTATTCTATGTTATTATGGGTTTTAGAAAATGTAAAATGAGTAATAGAGTAATATGAAATAAGAAATTAGCAATACATTTTTAATGCATTTGCCCTTTTTTTTCTTTTTCTAGCTATTGGAAAAATCAAAGGAAAGCCTCTTCCATTACTCTTGTTTTTTGAGGCTATATTTAGCACAAGTCACGCTTTCAAACGTCCTATCAATGCAGATCTAACCCTGGAAGGAATTAAATGTGGCTTATCTGAAAAACGGCTAGACTTGGTTATCAATTGGGTCACCCAGGAAAAGTAAGCAACATGAAGCTGCTAACTTAATTTTGACATTTGATTAGTACAATTGTTGTCAAACATAATAGTTTTTGTTGTTTACAAAAAAAGGATCGGCAGAGTGAATTCCAGATCGGCCTGGGTTCAAGTGAGGCCCTACCTTGAAAAAACAAAACAAAACCAAAAACAATTAGAAAACCAAAGGAGCAGGGCCTCTGGTCTGCCTGGCAGGTTTGAAGATGAAAACCAGAGCCAGGAGAGAAAGTCACCCTGCAAGCATCCATGGTCCTCAAGGGCCCGGAAGCCCCAGGGGAGCTGGGATGGAGTGGTCTGCAGGCAGGACCAGGTGGCCCCACGCACCAGAGCCAGGAGCCTGGTGAAGCAGTGAGCTCCTGACTCAAAGCTAACGTGGGATGTCTGTAAACCAAAATAAACCCATTCCTCCCATCAGCCACTTTGGGTGAGGTTCGTTGTCACAGCAAGAGAGATGTTAACTCTAAGAGTAAGCACCTGCTGTTCTCACTGCACTGACTGGGGAGGACCTTTTCTACCTTACACAGCCCACTGCACAGCTGCCTCAGGTGTGACTCTTACACAGGTGCACTGCACAACTGCCATAGGTGTGACTCTTACACAGATGCACTGCACAGCAGCTGCCTCAGGTGTGACTCTGCACAGCCCACTGCACAGCTGCCATAGGTGTGACTCTTACACAGATGCACTGCGCAGCTGCCTCAGGTGTGACTCTTGTGATCCCTCATAGTCACCATTATCACAGGAGGAGCACAGACCCTAACACAGCCTTGTTCCTTTTCACCGTAGGGCTGGTCAGTCAGCCATGGGCTGTAGCCGAGACAGGGCAGCTGTGGACTGTTAGTCGGCTAGAGGCGGGCCACTGGCCCATCAAAGGGACCTGGGTGAAGCCCTGAAATGGTGCTGACTGCCAGGGCCTAGCAGCTTGCAAAGATCAACTTGAGACTAAGCACTAGGTGATTGTGCTTGGTCTACGTGCTCAGGTTTGGCCCAAGTACTGGACGACAAGCAGAGAAGTCCTCCCTGTCATGTGTCTGCTCTGTGCCTGCTGGGTACAGCTCCCTTGGCTGTGAAGGCATAGGCATATATAGATCTATTGAAGGACAGTCACCATTCCCATCTTGAAGTATGTCATTGTGAAAAAGAGATAAATCTAAGCATTTTCTAAGTGTCAAACCCAGCACAAACATGGCAGAGCTCCATCCCACTGTCCGCTGCCCCTCATTCCTACATGGTTGTTGCCTATAATCCCAGCACTCAGGAGGCTGAGCTAGGAGGATCACTGTGAATTTGAGGCCAGCCTTGGCTATAGAGTGAGTTCCAGGTCAGCCTGTGTTACAGTGAAACCCTGCCTCAAGTTTTTAAAGTCTGATTTATACTCAAATCTGTCTTAGTTCACTACTGGGATTAGCCATATTTTCTCCTCTTTGTTGGTCATTAATATGTTAGTCTGCTCTCAAACCCACTCTTAGACGGTCATGATGGAGCCTTCTTAGAGCTGGGAGTAAGCGTGGCCATGAGAACTTCAGGAGTACAGGAGGAAGAGATGGCGAGGGCCGGGGGGCGGGGGTGAAGGAGGTCCAGTCCTCTCTCAGGTAGAGAACAGCATCATAGTGGCGACCCATTTCTCTCTATCCCTCTGTTACATCCTTCCCAGTACTGGGATTATATGCTTGGCTCAAAGTAATGATATTCCTAAAAGAAATATAAGCACTAAGAGAGAGATTACCAGTGTCATTGTGCTTCTTAGCTGCCAACCAGACTAACACCCGCTCTCAGGAGAGGCTATACCCTGCATGTCCGCATTAAACATGGAAGCAATTTGCTTCACAAATAGTCGTTCTGTACTCAAGCTGCCTTCTGATTTTAAAGCTACCTCTCTACGGTCCACCCCAGTAAACACTGGAGTCCTTATTTATCGAATCCTACAGATTCTTTCTGTAGGAGCATTAGGGTTTCACTTTAATGCCATCACCATTTTGTTGATGTGTACACGTACCAATATCACGGGTTCTGGTATCTTGTAGCCATCAGTTAAAAATGTAACTGAAGCACAGTTTCTATGCAGCCACTAATTGAAAGGGATATTTTTAATCAGCCCAAATGTTCTGTTGGCGTATGCTGCGTTTCTAAGTGGAGTTGCTGTGACAGTACAGATGGTTCACTTCAACTGTGTATAAAGATGCGTTAGCGATGATGATGGAGAGATTCCATCAAACGGTTTGCAAAGCACCACGTCTTTGTCTTTCTTAACAGCTAGATATCCTTCACCTCTTGTTGCTTACAGATCTATAACGAACTTTCACAGGAACTAGCGCTGTCTCACTTTCTCTCCCTCCCAGTGCAAATGCTTGTATGATCTGTCCCTAATTATGAGTAAAATTATGTTCATGCTCTAGCCAACTTTTTTTTTTTTTTGGTTTTTCGAGGTAGGGTTCGTGAGCCACCACGCCCAGCCTCTAGCCAACGTTTAATCCTTTTTTATTGTTGTTCTTGTTTGTTTGTTTTACTAGATAGGGTCTTGCTCTAGCCCAGGCTGACCTGGCACTCACTATGTAGTCTCAGGCTGGCCTTGAATTTACAGTGATCCTCCTACCTCTGCCTCCCAAGTGTTGGGATTAAAGGCATGTGCCACTATGCCTAGCTAAATTCTTATATTTGGCCAGGCATAGTGGTGCATACCTTTAATCCCAGCACTAGGGAGGCAGGGGTAGGAAGATTGCCATGAGTTCAAGGCCACCCTGAGACTACATAGTGAATTCCAGGCCAGCCTGGGCTAGAGTTAGACCCTACCTCAAAAACAAAATAAATACATAAATAAACAAATTCTTATATACTCTAGCACTTAGAATCCATATAGACTCTACGGAACTTCTGAGAGCATCATGACCCCCAATTATATGAGGGGTTTGCTTACTCCATCATTTTTAAATTCTGTCAGTCTTTTCAGGAGAGTTATAATCTTGTTTGTCCATTTTTTAAATCTCAATTTCAGTTTTATTGAAAATTTTCCCAAAGAAATATATGCTGACTTTTTAAAAAGCTCATGTTAAGCTCCATCCAGGTCATTTTAATTTCTCCTGTATCATCAATTTTGAATGATAATTCTTGTGCCATAGAAAAATCCATTTTGACTCTTCTGGATTTTCAAATATTTCAGTCTCAGCTACTCATAAGAATCCTCTGACACATACCTTAATGATCTGCTCTTTCTCGAGGCTAACGTTTTCTGAGAAAGCTGGGGACGTGATCTGTGCTTATGGGGAGCAGGATACTTATAACAGGACCAAGTGCTTGGCTTTGGCTCAGATCATCTACACCGAGTGTGCTTTACACAAGAAAGTTCTTCTTTGCCTGTGCAAGCAGGGCCAGATCCACGGGGCCATGGAATACTTACAGCAGTTCAAGGATTTGACCTCTGGTAAGTAACCAAGTCTCCTTGGTTGCTACATTGAATTCTGGGCTTAGTTCCCACATCACCCAAAGGAGCAGGCATTATTTTGAAAAATGTTTGTTTTTGTTTTTGTTTGT
>PVHP010010660.1:0-47073 GCA_004024765.1 Zapus hudsonius | reverse complement strand
TTAGTTTTCTTAAGTCCTCATCAAATTTAATTAATTGATTGTCCAGCTCTTCTCTGAGTTGATTAATCTTTAATTCACTTAATGTATTTCTGAATTCGTTCATATTTCTCTCCATCGAATTCAGTTTGGAGTCTATGCTTGAGTAGGAATGCTTCAACTCATTCATGTCTTTTCTCATAAGTTCCATATCAGCCCTTAATTGCATCATATTTGCATTGCTGTTGTGGTCAGGAGTCATATTGTTCTCTCTCTGCAATTGTGTATGGGCTCCTTCCACTTCCTTGTCAATTTCATGTCCCATAATGGGAGTAGGTGCCCTGGTTTGGGAAGATACGTTTTTCCGTTGGTTTCTGCCCATGCCCAGCTAGTGAGGAGGGACTCAGGTGCCCTGAGGAGTCCTATTCAGCCCACTTTACTTCCTGGCAGTAGCACATGATCCCTGGTACTCATGGAGAGTGCCTGTGCCCTCCTGGGATGTATCCGTCTGATGAACCGGCCTCTGCCAGGGCCCCCAGGTATCTGCCTACTCACTGGCCCCAGAACCAAGCTAGGTCTTGCGCCTGCCTGTGTATATGAGGGGGGTCGTGGAGAGGATTAAGTTTGAGGACTGGTTGTTCCCGCAGTGGAAGCCACTCACTTGGCACCAGGGAACGGAACCCTTCATGAGGGGACTAAGGGGGGAGCCTGAGGGTTCAGCTGCGTGCTCCCCTGCAGAGCCGAAGGCAGTAGGGGAATCCCGCTGAGGTCCCAAAGCTGAGGAGAGGCTGGGCGGCCCAGGGACAGGCCCAGCCGCCAACCTGGGCTGGGTCCCAGTTAGGCAAAGAAACCTCCGTGGAAAGACACCTCCTTCCCTCCTAGCTGGTGGAGATGAGCATGTCTGGGGACCGGGAGCTACCACAGGGAAGCCCCTGGATCGGCGCCCAGGGCCGGGGACTGCAGGCTGCAGGGAAAAGGCAGGAGCCTGTGGACCCGGCTGCCACGCTCTCCTGCAGAGTCGAGGGCGGTAGGGGGACCCCGCTGAGGTCCCAAAGCTGAGGAGAGGCTGGGCGGTCCAGGGACAGGCCCAGCCACCAACCTAGGCTGGGTCCCAGTTAGGCAAGGAAACCTCCGGGGAGAGACACCTCCTTCCCTCCTAGCTGGTGGAGATGAGCATGTCTGGTGACCGGGAGCTCCCACAGGGAAGCCTCTGGATTGGCGCCTAGGGCCGGGGAGGCTGGCCGCCGCGGTGATGGGAGAAAGGCAGGAGCCTGTTGGCCCAGCTGCCCGGCTGCACGCTCTCCTGCAGAGCCGAGGGCAGTAGGGTGCCCCGCTGAGGTCCCAAAGCTGAGGAGAGGCTGGGCGGTCCAGGGACAGGCCCAGCCGCCTACCTGGGCTGGGTCCCAGTCAGGCAAAGAAACCTCCGCGATCAGACGACTCCTTCCCTCTCAAGCTTCCCAGGTATCTGCCTCAAGATTGGCCCCGGGACCTAGCTAGCTTAGCCTGCCCAAGGCTGGCATCTGCCTGTGTATGCAGGGGGTGGGGGGTCGTGGAGACAAGCACGACTGAGGATCAGGTGCTCCCAGGAGGGGAAGCGGCTCAATTAGCGGCACTCAGAAACCACAACAAGGGGATAATGGCGGGAGCTAGTGAGGGGGGGAGGTCTCGGTCCTCTGCTCTGCTGGGAAGCAGAGAGCTGCTGGAGAACCCCTTCTGCTCTGGCCCAGGGGCTGTGGAGGGAGGGGGGGCCCAAAATCAGGTCCAACTGGTGACCAAAGTTTGGATCCCAGCTGAAGAGATCAAACCTTTCCGAAGAGAGTCCTGGCGACGCTGTTACTCGTCCGCCATCTTGCTCCGCCCCCTTGATTTTTGAGTCAACTTTCTTTTTGAAATCTTAAGTATTTCCGGATCTTTGCCTTGGGTTGTGTTGGGTATTGTTGGTATCTGTCTCCATTGAGCTTTCATGGGTTATCAGACTTGCTGTGGTGATTGGTCTCCTGTTTGTTTCGTCACTTTCTCTTAGGTTTCATTTGGGCCCTGTGTGAAGGCTAGGTGTGGTTTGTCTCCTGCCAGGATGTTAGCCATCATCCAATGTCTTGCTGGTGGAATTGAGTTGTCCCCGGCTCTCTCATTGCCTTCTGGAAATTACAAACAGAATTTCCATTGGAGAGAGAGATCAATATAGGTTAAATGAGACAACATTGCTATTTTGGCTTGCTCCTAATGGGTGTAGCCTCTTTGTAGCTCTTTGAATTGGGAATTTCCCTAAGGAGCCTGAGATCCTGGTCCCCATAGTATTTTGCCATTGATCCCAATTCCAATTCCTTGTCACTGAGCAGATTTCTTAGCCAATCAGTAAGCCATTGATTACCCTCCTTGGTTTAGTGCCACTGTTGCACAGATGAGCATTTCTTGTCTTGCTGGTCTCTTCCATATAGCCGTGTGATCAGCATTCTTGTGACAACTGTCTATATTGTATATCAGTGGTCTCTGCTTTCCCCAAATATCATTGATCAATTTCCCCTGGCAGCTCATGCAACACCTTCCAGTGGTATGCATTCTACCATCTGGGAGCTGGTTACCATTCCTGATCTAGCAGGATCTCTTGGTGTTTGATGACACTCTGATTTCTTTAGCAATAGGGTCTTACATTAGGCCTCTTCAGAAAGAGTGGTTTGAGTTCTGTGATGGTTTGGGTAGAATTCAGCTAAGAATCCATCAGGACCTGAACTTCTCCTTATGGTAGATTTTTGATTACATTATTGATTTTAATCAATTTAATAGGTTTATTTAGGAGATTTATCTGCTCTGGGTTTAGTTTTAGTAGGTGGTAGGTGTCTGTGGTAATTTGAATAGATGTCCCCCAATAGAGTCAAAAGCTTATTAAAGATTGTGAATTGTCTCCAACCTTCTGGCTGGAGGAGGTGTCACTTTGGCCTGACCTCCTGAGGTCTGGACCTAAGGTAATTCTAAATTGGATGCAAAATTACAGGAATACATATGCAAACTGCTTCCAGAGCTCAAGTCCAGCAGTCCTGCTGTTTTGGAGTTACATTGTGCTACATACAGTGTGCTTGCTTGCTTTTGGAGGTGGTGGGTCTTTGTCTCTCTGCTTGGATCTATGAAAGGGGGCCAGCCTTTTCCTTCATTTTTGGAACTTCCCCTGGATCTTTTATTTCAATAAATACTTTCCTCCCCCAATTGTGCCTGGTTTGGAGATTCATCCCAGTGGCTTGTGGCTGACTATGACAGTGTCCAAGAATTTGTCTGTTTTTTTCCAGATTCTCCAATTTTTTACAATAGAGGTTTTGGAAGTATGTCCTGATGATTCTTCCAATTTCATTGGTGTCCATTGTGATCTTTCCCTTTTCATTTCTGATTTTGTTGATTTGGGACTTCTCTTTTTTCCATTTGGTTAGATTGGCAAGGGGTTTGTTAATCTTGTTTATTTTTTCAAAGAATCAGCACTTTGTTTCATCAATTTTTAAAATAGTTTTCTTAGTTTCTAATTCATTGATCTCTGCTCTGATCTTAATTATTTCTTTTTGTCTTAAACTCCTAGTGTTGGGTTGTTCTAATATTTCCAATGTCTTTACCTGGTTAGTTAGGTAATTAATTAGGGATCTCTCTGTCTTTGTTATAAAGGCATTCAATGCTATAAAATTTCCCCTTAAGACTGCCTTCATTTTGTCCCTTAGGTTCTACTATGATATATTTTCATTATCATTTAGTTCAATAAATTTTTCAATTTCCAATTTAATTTCTTGAATGACCCATTCATTGTTTAATAGCATATTGTTCAATCTTCAGTAGTTGGTGTGATTTTTGTTTGTTGTCTCATTGTTTATTTCCAGCTTCAATGCAGTATGATCCAATATGATGCGGGGTGCTACCTCAATCTTCTTGAATTTGTTGAGGTGTGTTTTATGTCCTAATATGCGGTCTATTTTGGAGAAGGTTCCGTGAGCTGCTGAGAAGAATGTATATTCTCTAGACTTGGGGTGGAATGTTCTGTATACATATGTTAGGTCCAGTTGATCTATGGTATTATTGAGTTCTATTATTTCCCTATTGACCTTCTGTTTTGATGATCTGTCTAAAGATGATACTGGTGTATTAAAGTCTCCAACTATGATGGACTTGTTTTCCATTAGTTTTTGCTTTATGAACTGTGGTGCACCTGTATTTGGTGCATACATGTTTATGATGGTGATATTTTCTTGTTGGATTGTTCCTGTGATAAGTATCCTTGATTGTCCTTTTGAATTGATTTTGAAGTCTATTTTGTCCAATATTAGTGTGGCAACCCTTCTTTGTTTTTATTTCCATTAGCTTGGAAGATCAACTTCCATCCTTTTACCCTGAGGAGGTTCCTGTCTTTAGAGGTGAGGTGGGTTTCTTGAAGGCAGTAGATGGAAGGATCCATTTTTATGATCCATCCTGCTAGCCTATGTCTTTTTATTGGAGAGTTAAGACCACTAATATTGAAAGTTTTAACTGTGAGGCTTGACTCAGTCCCTGCCATAGTGTAGGGTTTTTGGGATTTGATACCTCTTTTGTTATTTTGTATTCTCTAGGCTTCATTATTGTGTCCATCTTCTAGATGGCTCTTGGGGTTGGTTACTTGGCTCTTCTGTGTGGAAAATGTTGTGGAAAAATCTCTGTAGGTTTGTTTTAGTGTCCATATACTTGTAGAGCTGGATTTTATCTTGAACTATTTTCCTTTCTCCATCTATTATGAGGGATACTTTCATAGAGTACTATAGTTTGTGTTGAAAGCCAATGTGATTTAGGCTTTGAAGTACACCATTCTAAGCCCTTTCTGCTTTCATAGTTTCTGTGGAGAAGTCTGGTGTAACTCTGATGTGTATGCCTTTACATGTGATTTGTTGTTTTGCTCTTGCTACTTTTAGAACTCTCTCCTTGCTTTCAATGTTTAGGGTTTTTACTACAATCTGTCCTGGGGAGTTTATCCTTTGGTCCTGCCTGTTTGGTGTTCTGTGTGCTTCTTGTATCAGGATGGGATTCTCTTTTGCTAGAATGGGGAAATTTTCCTCAATAATTATGTTGAATATGTTCTCTATGCCTTTGGTCTGGCTTTTATCCTCCCCTGGTATCGCCATGATCCCAGAGGTTTGGTCATTTAAGGGTGTCCCATAGTTCCCCATAGTTCCCTCTTATTTTGTTTGCATGTTTTTTTTTTAACTTATCCACATTTTTGTTATCCCGATCTCTTTCTTCTGCTTTGTTTTCCATGTCTGAGGTTCTGTATTCCAGTTTATTAACTCTGGTAGTGAGGGATTCAAGAGATGTTTTAAATATCTCCATTTGATTTTGGTTTTCCAATAGAGCTTTTTGCATGGTCTCCATCTCGTTGTTGAGTTGCATTTTCATTTCAAAGGACTTACTTAAAGCTTCCTGGATCTCATTCTTGTATTTGTTTATGTCTTTGTTTAGTTTATCTATCTGACTCTTTAGCTCCTCTGATTGCTGGTTTGCCTTAAGCTTATTTACTGTTCTAGCAAAGTCCATCTGATTTTCCTTCATTTTATTGAGCCTGGTGGTGAAGCTCATAAGCTGATTCTGCAAATTTCCACTTACATTATCAATTTTTTGCTTCCAATTCCATTAATAAGTGATACAGAATCCATGCAGAGATGTCCTGAACATGTTGTCATCTCTTTCTGGTCTTATATCTTTGCTCTTTCTTTGTGGACTTCAATAGTTGGGCTAGGCAAACTTGAGGGTACTATACCTGTGTGTTCTTCTTCGTTATGATTTGCCCTGCTCAGATGAGATATTGGTTTTCTCAGGGCCCTCAGCAGAGATGGGGACCTCCCATGAGAGTGCAGTGAGGACTAGTGAGATTTTGGCAAGTGCTCAGTTTCTCTGGTGTCAGGCAGTGGGGGGGCGTGTTCAAACCTTTAGCAGCAGTAGTAGGCTTGGGGCTGGACCTTGTTTGGAACCTGGGGTCAGTGGGTGGGGTGGTGGGGCACATTGGCAGGTGGGGAGCCAAGGCACAGCTCCCTCACCTGGACTTGAGTAGGGTTAGGGGTCCAAGTGTGCTAGAGGGAGAGGTCTGGCCACAGGTCCCAAACCTAGCCTCACCTGGGGTCATGGGGTTAATGAAAGGAGCCATAGGTGTGCAGGCTGGTCTGGAGCCAAGCTGCGGGCTTGCCTACCTGGCCTGGAACCTGGGGTCAGTGGGCTGGGTTGTGGGGCACAGGGGCTAGTGGGGAGCCAAGGCACAGTTTTCTCACCTGGCCTTTCATAGGTCCCGGGGTCTGAGTGCACAAGGGGGGGGGAGGGACATCTCACATTTGGTTTTAAGTAAAATTACATCCTATTGACAATCCTGTCCTAGCCCCACTGCTGGCTGGTTTCTTTCCCCCAGTAGCATGCCAGCTGCCCTGAGCCCTTCCTGGGGGACCACTGGCATTTTCCTCCTGTGAACAGAGTGTGAAAATTGCAAGTTTGTGCAAAATAAAACATACTTGTTTTTCTGCCTTCTCTATTGATTTGGGTTTAGCAGGAAAGAAGCTGGATATAATTTATGTCTGATTTCCCTCTCTGTTTCCTAGTGGATAGAGATGTTATCAGTTCCTCCCACCCTGGCCTACTCAGTGATCACCTTCTGGCTGTCCAGTATTATGGTGCAGGCAGGTGAGCCAGCAGATCATTGCTGCTCCCCAGTTGAACGTCTTGCTGAGAATGGGGGTGAGGGTCTGTGGCTCTGAGCTTGGCAGCATTTTGGTGGAATCAGACTGAAGGATGAAAAACAAGCCCTCCTTGGGTACTCCTTCAGGCACTCTTGCCTCAGAGACTGTCTCCTTTAGGCTCCAATGTCAGAACCTGGGGATATATCTCATTCCTGGCTCTCTCATTTCTCTCCTGTACATGCCTGTCCTATCTCAACTTCTCAGTCTGTCACTCCTCCATGTGTCCTGCCTGATTCTACTCTCAGTCCACCACTGCCATGAGCTTCAGAAATCCCAAGCCGCCTGAATGTGCTGGGCTGTCACACTCTGGCCTTCCCTCTACACACTCTCCACTCTCAGTTTACTTTCTCATGCCATCACTGACTCCCGAAAGAGTGGCCTTTTGCTGGTTCTTTATGTCTCTGAGTTTCATGGCCATCGAAGGGGAGACTTTTGTATGGTGAGTCTGTGGTTGCTGCTAGTACCAGCTGACTGGTAGGAAGGCTGGGACCATTGCTCTCCTGAGGGCCAGCTCGGCAACCAGTTCTGAACTAGAATACCCTTGTTCTTGGGTGTTGAGAAGCTGAGAGATTGATGCAGGCTTTGTTCCTAGTGTGGTGAGCCTGTGCTAACATTGTAACAACAATTATAAAATAATAGCACTTGACTCTGCTATAGCAATCTCCTATTCTCCATGCCTCATTTTACCACTTACACCTTGTGATTCCAGGGCAAACTACTTGACTTCTCTGTGCCCCAGGCCATGGGGAATACTTGTTCACATCTGGAAGAATTGTGAGAAGGCTCAGTGAGGGAGCATGTGCTTTCTGATACACAGTAGGGTCTTATTACTTGCTGTATTGCTTGGGGTTGCTGATGGTAAACTAGTCTGTTCTCAGTGCACCTGGGTAGTCAACTGGACCTGAAAATAGTAACCGCCAGAAGGTCACTGGCTCCTGGTCATTTAGCATTCCAGTGCTTTGTTGACCAGACCACCATGTCTTTCTCTCTGAATGCAAGAAGGCACACACTGAGCTTTCTTCCTCTTGGTATAATTGTGTTAGCTCATGATATCATGTGTTTGAGAGCTGAAGGAGGAGGGGCAAAGTAGGCATATGAATGGAGCTGAGAATTACATATGGTTGAAATGGAATATTCTTTGTAGAAGTGTCTTCAGGAGGGATGGAGAATAGCCAAACAGTGGGTACTATAAGGCATCTTATGGCTCAGCATGGTTTGGGCAAGAATGAGCAGAGTATGTTGCTTTACATGGTCCTGCTTTAGAAATCAGTCCCATTCTGGCCTAATCCTCCAGGGCAGGGACTGGTGTCCAGAGATATGGGATGGATACACACTTTTCTGTGGTGGTGGTGGTGAGGATGATGATGACTGTGTTGATGATAGCATGGTTCTTGGATGATGATGGTGGTGGTGGTGGTGGTGGTGGTGGTGGTGGTGGTGGTGGTGATAGCATGGCTCTTGGGTCATGATGATGATAATGTGATCATGATCATCACCATGATTATGTGGTAGCCATGATGATAGTGGTGGTAATAGTGGTGGTATTAATGGAACCCGTAGAGTCCTTGCCACTTGCTGGGTACTAAGCTCCTTGGTTGGCATGGGGAATTCATATTTTATTCTCATAAGAATCCTGTGAGTCAGGAACTGTCAGCGTCCTTGTCTTATAGAGGAGGAACAGAGGCTCAAAAAATTGTGCAGTGCCAAGTTGTTGGGTGAATCCCATTGTTAGATTCTAGCTGACTTACTGTGCAGCCCTGCCTCCTCCCAAGCATGGTGAGTAGCAGGCTGAGTAGGACTGTGTGGGGGTAGGCAGGCTCTGACTCAGCTCTGTCTAACAGAAATGTAACACAAGCCACATGTGGAATTTAAAAATTTCAAAGTAAGAAGCAGCAGGTTAATTTAATATATTTAACTTAGCTCATTATTGTCATTACAACATGAAATTAAAGTAAAAATGAAATATTTTGAATTCTATGTTTTATAATAAGTCTTTGAAATTGAACATCTATTTTACATGTATGGCCTGACTCAAGTGGATTGGCCATGTTTTCATGCCCAGTAGCCATTGGGGGCTCATGTTGTTTCCATATTGGATAGTGTGGGGTCTGTCCTCTGTCCTCTCAGCATGGCTGGCTAGAAAGACCTGTCACATACTCATCTTATCTCCAGCTGCTCCTGGAATATCCTGTGGCCCTCAGATCCCCCTTGTGGATACTTCCTATCTTTTCTGTCCTTTGTATCCAGGAGCTCTTTAAGACAGGCCCAGAGCTGAGCCCCTTAGAACAGAGGGAATTTAGAAAAGTCAGGAGTTAGAGTACTAATGACAGCCAGTGCAGGATGGAGATACTTTGGCTATTCCCTAAGTGGAGAGATCAGGAGTCAAATAAATCTCTGGTGGGTAATTGTTGATGGTTACTGTAACTGGTATTCACTGGACCCCTATAATACATGCCTGACATTGTTCACTAAATTCTCACAACACAATAAGTAAGATATAATACCTCATTTTATTTAGTGAGTGTTTGGTGAGTATTTATCAGTTTTTTTTTCTTTTGGTTTTTCTAGGTATGATCTCCCTCTAGCCCAGGCTGATCTGGAATGTAGTCTCAGGATGAGGAAACTGAATTACCTCGGCTGATGGGTGGTGAATCCAGGAATGAGATGACCCTGGGCTAACTCTCAAGGCTGGTCTTCTCTGCCTGGGAGTTCAAGCTCAGAAATCCTCCTGGTGGGGAGCCCTTAAGGCTTCTGAGCAGGTGCTTGTCAGAGTAGAGAAACTATTGGGGGGTGAAGTGTGGCAGGAGGAGGACTAATGGGCATAAAATGACGTGAGAGTAAATCCTGGCTGCTCCTCATAGGCACCTTGGGGAAAACTTTACTACTTAGACTGTGCTGGTTGAATGTTTCAGGGGCCCCAGCATCTTTCTGGAGCAGCTGGAGCTGGAGTTAGACCCCAAACAGCTGCCCTTGGGGTCAGGAGGCAGCAACCCTTGGCAACAGTAGGTCCTGAGAAAGGTACCACAAATGCCTGATGTTACAGATATAAAGGTGACCCACATCATCATTGATTTCTCATTTCGAAGTTGGGCATGTTTCAGTTATCCCAGGGCAAGCTCACTGCCACTCCTGGACTTTCTATCTATTTTCTTACACAGGGGCCTGAGAGATGGTCCAAAAATCTTATGTCATAGAAATATTCCCAAATTTGAGTTTCCTGTAGAAGGGGATTCTGAAAGTGGACACCATCAATTGGCTTTCAGAAGATTGCAGCTTGAGCATGACACGTCCTTTACAGCAGTTTTCTTTGAGGATCTACTTTGTATATAGACTCTTAGACAGTGAGTCTGTTAAGTTCTAGCCCCACCCACAGCTTTGCTAAGTGCTTCTCCTTGCCAGAGAACTCTGAGACTCTTGAGTGAGAAGACTGCCTTGTATTATAGTTCAGCCAAAGCCAGTGACATCTGAGAGAGAAAGAGAGGCAGAGGGTCTCCAGGCCTGTGGGCTTTGAGATTTCCCAGCAAGAATTGGAATTCAGTAAGTACCTAGAATTTACCCCATCCTCCTTCCCTTACTGTATCAAAGTGCACAGCTCTGCTATTTAGCAGATCCTGTAATGTCTGGAGCTCTAATTTCTTTATCCACAAAATTGGGGTGACTGTATCTCCTTATGGTATTGGTGTGGCTCTGGAGAAGGTTCACTCTGGCTCTACTCAGTGGTCAGCATCCATTTGAATTTCTGGTGTTCATGAGGGGCCACTAATATAGATTTGGATTTTCCATATTAGTCATCTTTCTACTTCTGTGACAAAATACCTCAGCAAATCAACTTAAATGAGGAAAGATTGATTTTGGTTCATGGTTCAGAGGCTCAAGTCTGTACTTGGCTGGCTCCATTCCTTTGGGCCTTAAGTGAGGCAGGATATCAGTGGTGGCATGTGTGGTGGTGTAGAAAGCTGCTCACCCCATGGTGGGCAGGAAACAAAGACTAAGGAAGAGGTCAAAAGTAGGTAATACCTTTCAGAGGCATGGCCTTAGTGATTTAGTTTCTCCAGTCAGGATCCATCTTCCAGTTTCTGTCCCCTCTCAGTTGCCCATTAAGAATGACTCTACCAGTGGAGTATTCCGTTGATGAGGTCAGAGTTCTCATGATTCAATCCCTTCACCAAAGCCTCATCTCTGAATATTGCATAGATAACCAAGCCTTCAATACATGAGCCTTAGGGGACATTTCGTATCCAAACCAATTCCTGATACAATGGATGCGAGTCCTGCCCCATCACTCTCAGTTATCCTCTCTGCTCTATTGAAGTTCCCATTTCCTTTAACTTTATTCTTTTCTCTGCTTCCTTTTTTTCCCCCACTCATCTCTCTCCATAACAGGAAGAAGTGAGCTTCTCTCCCTGATCTCCTGCTTTTCCTCTGAGATCCCACCTTCCCTCAGAACCACAGGCCTTGATGTTGTCATCTGCATTTGCTGCCCTTCCTGCCTTCAATATGTTCTTAATATATTCTTTTATTGGGAAAAGAAAGAACTTTATTGGAATTGGACTACTGGCATAAAGGCGGGCTACATTTTTCTGCTCATGCCCAGAGAGTTTGACATGGTTGAATTTAAAAGTTATGAATGGGTGTGCTTGGCGGATAGTATAGAATAGGAAGATATGAAAACATACAATTTTTCACAAGAAAAATTCAAGCAAGTTTAAAGTGTCTGGCACAAAAACTGGGTTTAGGTTACTGAAGCTGCAATTGTTAAGCAGATTACCTCTAATAAGAATGGGCCAACTGTTTTGCACTGCTACAATGGAAATGATGCCCTAAGGGTGAGCCATGGAAAGGAGGAGTCTTGAAGGAAGACTGATGAAGGAGTATGCTGCTCTGCAAGGTCAAGATTTGTTCCCCCCTGGATTTACAAATTTGACTATGCTACCTACCTGGTATTGGTTTTGGAAGCATGAAAAATGCTGGAACGAAAGGGCCATTGAATGTGCAAAATGGTTTCATTTCTTGGAAATGGCCCCTGGGCAAAGTGAATCAAGGTTGAAATCCCTGTGTGGAGCCCCAGTAAGCCCATTGTTTGAAGATGAACCAACTCCAGGGGCAGCTATTGAGATGCATGCAGCATGTGAAATAGGGTTGAAATCCCATGAAATCCCATCCACTGTATGGAGCTGTAAAGGTGTGAACCATGGTTTGCAGTGTAGCCCTGAAAATCAGGACTATGGAATGGCTACTATGGAGAGCTGCTTAGCCCAGCTTGAGGACAGAATTAGGATCCAGAGACTTTCATCACTGTTTAGGGATATTGGACTTGAACTGCAAATGTTTGATGCTTGTCTGTTGTTTATTGAATTTTGCATTGGTTCAGTGTCTCCTTATTATGCCCTTTTGCAATGGAAATGCTTGCTCAACCATTATGTGTTGGAAGTGTATAACTTGTGTTAAGAAACAGTGTTGAATTTCATATGAGAATTGGACTTTTGAATGGTAGGTAAAGACTATGGGGTTAAAGTTGGTCTGGATGCAGTTTGCATTGTGAGATTATCATGAGTTTATGATAATCTCATAGGATGCCAGAGGTGGAATAAAGTCAGATACTTTTGATTAAGCTTGCAACTTGAGTCTTAAGCACACTGTTGGAGGAAGTATCACTGGGGGTGGATCTCAACTCCAACCCTAAGATATTTTCAGAGAAGTTTGAGCTGGTTGTTTGGTGGTGTCTCTCTGCTGTGATCTATGAAAGTGAGCCAGCTTCTTCTACCATTGATGGTATTTCCCTTTGATAATGAAAACCTAAAATAAGCCTTTTCTCCCATAAGCTGCTTCTGGTCAGATGTTTGTCCAGCATCATAAAGGTAACTGCAATGGGTGTGCTTTGCTAACCTGCTAGGTGCTTCTTAAACCAGTCAAGCTGAAGATTAAGGTCAACCATCATAATGTGGAACAGAACTGATGGAGGATTGAGGATGAAGAGCCCTATCGTAGTTGAGTTAGGTTTGAAATGCCTATTTCCAGATGGATAGATGAGTCTAGAAGGTCTGTCCCAGGGTCATGATACAGATCATGTGTGGAAGGCATTTAAAGCTACAGGACTGGAGGGAAAAAGAGAATTGTTATCCTCTGGAGATGCGGGTGAGATGACTCCTGGATCCTCTATAGATATGGGGGTTTCACAGTCACTTCACATTCTTGGAATCCCATGCTGGTCCTACCACTGGAATCCGGGTATTGCCTTAATGTCAAGGGAAGTTCCCAGCTCAAGATGACAACTGTGATATTCTTGATACTTTCTCTTTTTGACATGCTGCCTCCCAGGAGGAGCAAAGGTCATGCTTTGGGTGGCTGGGGCTTGGCCCTATACACCCACAGGCTTGATTGCATCCTTTCTGGGCATCTGTCTGCAGATCCTCGGCAGGATCCTTCCCTCTCCATCCTTTCCATTCCCCAACTCCATCCTTAGGACTATTAACCTGTCTTTTGGCTTAGTGCTGATATATATAGTCAGTGGAAAGGGCAGAGGGGTGGGATGAGCATGGGGGACTTGCACCAGTGTTCTGGACACCTCCAACTGCCTCAGGGACCTGTGCCAAATGATAGGCAGTTGGAGCTCTCTTTTCTCCCGGTGACAGGGTGTGGTAGTTTTGAGTAAATGTCCCCCAATAGAATTTATTATAATTGTGAATTGTCTTCAGCCTTCTGGCTGGAGAAAGTGTCATTTTGGCCTGGCCTCCTGGGGTCTAGCCCTGAGGTATTTCAAATTGGATACAAAATACTAGGGATAGATATGCAAAAGAAAAGCCACAACCCCGGTCTGGCAGTTCTGCATTTTTGTGAGTTACAATGTGCTTGCTTGCTTGAGGTGCTGTTGGTGGTTTTCTGTCTCTGCTTGCTTTTGTCTCTGCTTGCTTCTGTGAAAGGGAGCCAACCTTTTCCTTAAATCCCCCTGGGTCTGTTACTTCAATAAATACTTTCCTCCCCAAAATTGTGCCTGGTTTGGAGATTCATCCCAGCAGCATGTGGCTGACTACAACACAGGGCTTATGACGAATAGCTCATATTTCATTCCTCACAGAGTTTTATTGCTACTCCAGAGTGGTAGGATTAATTCTAAATGCTTTCTGGGGTGCTCATTTCCTTCTAACCTGGAAATCACTATAATCACAGTGAAAATTCTGACTTCGGATTGGAATCTGCATCTCCAATTGCTCCTTCCACGGACAAAGGCAGCTATGTATTACTAAAGAGCCTGCTTGGTACCCTGAGCAGAGGCTGTATGTATAGCTGCTGTGTGGAAGAATGACAGATACTTACCTGGCCCGGATAGGCCTTACAAAGTACATATTGAACTGTTGGCTCAAGCCAGGACAGCACTATCTAAAGTCCATCATAGGGCATTTCCAGCCTGCTGTCTTGGGAAGTTGTTTCTTGCCATGTGTGAATTTGTTTTTGATTATTGGTTTCCCTAGAAGGTGGAAGAAGTGGGATGACAGAAATGAGGGACATCTGCATGCCAGACATGTCCCTGTAGATCAGAGAGGCTAAGGGCAGGTTCTTTGGCATCTGACTTATTGTCTGTAAAATATTGATAATGAGAACTTGGGTCAGAACCTGAGATCAGAGGTGCACAAGGCTCAGCACTGTGCCTGTGTGTCCTCCACTGTTGACACTTCTGGAGAGGGCATACTTGCCAGTTAAGGATGGTAGCTCTGCTGGTCCCTCCTCTTCCGCTTATACAACCCGGATATGGGTTGTATACATACATACACTATATGTTCTTGGACCCAAACTTCTGCCACTGTACAGAGACTTGTTTCCACTAGTTAATTTAAGCATCTTCTCTATGTCTCTTATTAAGCTGCTACTGTTGCCTGACTCCATTGTTAGAACACACAGTGACCAGTGGAGACAGACACAATCCAAAGCAGATGTCCAGAGACACTTAAGATCTTAACAATAAAGCAGACTTCAAACTCAACCACCATGACTCAGAGAACTGAGTGGAAGAAGGGGCAGAATGATTGTAAGAGCCATTGTCGGGGAGAATATCCAGAGACATTGCCCCTCTCAGCAACAACACACAAAGGAGAAAAAAAATCCTGGCTATCTCTTGTGCAATTCATAACCTCCTACCCCATGGACTGATCCAGTATGCCCATTGAGGAGCCCCCAGTGTGTTAGGGACAGGGAGGAGGGAAATGGGGTTACCACCACAAGATACCTCATATAATGTATCTGATTATTGACAATAAAGATGTTTTAAAAATGTGTAAAATTTTGAGCTATTCTCTAGAGATATCTTCTTCTGTTAGGAATTCCCCCCTTGGCTATTATCCCAGAAGTCAAGGACCTTCCTGGAGACCAGAGTATAGATCATGGCCCCTAGGGTTCTGTGGGGCTCACTGTCCTGTAGGCAAACAGAGCTTGGTGACATCACTACCTCTGGATAAACCATTCTCACTGGAGTTTTTAAAGTCTCTGGGTTTAGTTTTCTCATGTGTAGAGCAGGAATACATACTTTGCCTTTGTAGCCATGTTGTGTGGAGAAAAATGTCAGGGGGCAGCATAGAGGAGGTACCTCATAAGTAGGGGTTCCCTTACTTATTCCCTGAATCTTGAGTTCCTGGCAGGAAGGGTACCTACTTTTCCATAGGGGTGGTGTTGTCCAGCAGCTGCATATGCATCACAGGGGCACATCCCACTGCCATTGCCTGTAGTCTGCATCCTCCTCTGTGCCCAAGAGCAGTTCTGGAATTTCAAGGGCCTTCCAGTAGCCTGTGATAGCCTTGCCATCCAGCCCTCACTTGTGGCAGGTCCAGGCGGGTGTAGGCATGTGATTGATCAGCCTGAGGATGATATTTTGGAAGGAAAGTTCAAGTTATATTTCAGGATAATATTCTGCTGCCTGGCCCCCACCCTGCATCCCATTTGTAATCTGACCCAAGATGTTCTGGTGGGAGGTAACTAGCTTGTGATGAATGGGCTGGCAGCCCCATTAGCCCTGCAGATCCTGGCTCTTAATTAATATAGATGGGAGTTTAATTTGGGATTTAGCAAGCATGTTTCCAAAGCAGAGCTGCATGGGGCCACAGAGGATCTTGGTCATTGGTGTTTGCTTCTAGAATGGCCTACTCACCAGACACATCATCTCATCCTCATAGAGCCCCTGCCTTTGCTGACCACCAGCCTGATACTGACTGTTCTCTGTAATCTATCATCTTGCTTTGGAAAAGCCAGAGTGAGGGGGTAGAAACTCTGCTTCTAAGGCAGCATAGGGAGGAAGCCATAGGGACCTGTGAAGGGTGCAGGGAAGTGAGGGAAAGCTAGGTGACCCACTCCTTAGCATTAGAGCAGTCTCTACTGTTTTCCCTGTGGATGTGGATGCTGGCGGCTAGCCATTTTAAGATGCTTCTTTGTACGTAAGAAACTGTATTTCATGTGTGAATGTTCTTATGCCTGTGTAAGTGTGTGAGTGTATGTGTGTATAAACAAGCGGATGGTTAGTGCTCTGTCTCTGAATGTTCTGCATCTGTGATTTCAACTAACTTCCAGTTGAAAGTACTGGAAAAAATATGCCTACAGTAAGCATGTAGAGACTTTTTTCTTGTCAGAATTCCCTAAGCAATATGATACAGCATCAATTTCCATAGCATTTACAGTGCATTTGGTATTACACACAGTTAGAGGTGATTAAAAGTGTACTGGAGGCTGTACACAAGTGAAATGCAAATGCCACACCATTGTATATAAAGGACTGAAACCTGGAAGACTTTTGGAGTTGAGGGGCTCTGGAACTGTCCCTGTAGATACTGAGAGATATTTATATGTGTGTCTGTCTGTGTGGTGAAGGTAATGGGGAGCTTGGGGAAGATGTGGGTATGTGCATTGTAAGCCATAGCATGCAGGTAAATGTTTGGAACCAGCTTTCCAAGAAAAACTAAAGCCCCAATTTGTAGTGTTTGCGGATCTCTGTGGTGTAAATCCTCCCTCCATGGCTGCTTTCAGCCAGGTGATATCACTGTGTGTGGGATTGGTGAGAGATAACATACTACTCCCTTGTCCTTTAGATAGGATAGACATGAATAGTCCCAGAACACAGGTAATAGTCAACTATAGCAAAATAGGAAGTGATGAGCTTTGTTTATTTATCAGTTTCGTTTGTTAAATAGTTTAATTAGAGTTTTATTTAATTTTAGTGGCTATATTTAGAAACTCCCCAAATTCCTGAAGATTTAATGATGGGCTCTCACGAGGTGGTACAGCTGGCTCCAGCACTCTGTGTATGAATGAACCTGTTTACCAGTGAATGTGAGCATGTGTGAGTGTGTAAGGGATGGTGGATACAACTATGTACATGATGTGCAAATGAATGTGTGAACATGAGTGAGGGGGTTGATGGGAGTGCCTGAAGGACTGAGCAGGGTGGGAGGCCCCCCTCGGCACCCAGCCTCAGGCATAGGGCTGCACTGCTATCTGTCTAGGCTTAATGGCCCACTCTTCCCTTTTTTTCTGTCTGCTGGCCCTAGCAGGTCAAACCCAGCACCGTTGGCCCTTGTTTCTTTTGCACTTTCCTGATCTGCAGCCAAAGTTGCTTTCTGTCTGCCCAAGGGCTCCTACCCAGCTTTATTCTTGGACTCCCTAGCTTGCCATGGCCTTCAAGCCTTCACTCTCTCAGAATTGCCTTCTGTGGTATGCCTGCCCCTAGACACCATCTCATTTTAGGACACCCTGTCCCTCCCTGTTACAACAAGGAGTGCCCTGGTGATGCCACTGTCACTCTTACTGACCCCTAAAGGCCCCTCAGCCTATCTGCCTAACCTTGGTGCAGCCTGATATCTCTTTACTGGCATGGTTATCAGGCTTCTTGCCCTAGTGTACCTGGTACTGCCCACATCTTGTATTGGGCATAAAGAGTTGTTCTTAGGGTGGGTATTTACTGCTTATACCTCTCCAAGGACAGTCATGCATGCCATGTGCCCAGGCATTTCTGTGGCTCTGTGGTACCTTAAATAGGTCTTTCTTTAGCAGTGACATTTGGGAAGACCCAGGCAGTATCTATGGGATCTGTGAGCTCCTCTCCTCTGCTTCTCTCCCAGCTCTGCTTGCTTCTGCCTCTTCCAAGGTAGGTTCCAGAGGAAATCAATTAAACCTGAGTCAATACCAGGGAAGAACTGTTTAAATTCCATCCATAAATTAAAGATATTTGTCAAGAGGTCAGTAGGAGGTTGTGACTATATAGTATCCAGTGCCAGGGCTGGGGAGATGTAGGAGGGTGCATCAGTGGCAGCAGCATGCCATTTGAGAAATCGAAGCCTATTATTCTGAGTCCTCACCTGTGGTGGTTAGAAGGTATAATGTCCCCCATAGATTTATGCATTTTTTCTTTATTGTCCATAATGAGTTACATTGATTAGTGGGCCAACCATGAGTTGTTATCCTCAATTCCCCATTCCCCCCCCCCATCCCCAGTCAGCTGGATATCCTCCTCCATGGGCCGTCTGTATCAGTCTTTGTGGTAGGGGACCATGGATAGCCCAGTCTTCAGCTGGGCTCTCATGACCCAAGTGTGTTGTTACTGAGGGTTGCCAAGTCTCTGATATTCTCCCCCACCACGACTCTCACAATCTTTCCGCCCCCTCTTCCGCTCAGTTCCCTGAGTCGTGGTGGGTGAGTATTGAGGCTGCTTCAGTGTTGTGAGCTTAGGGGTCCCCGTGTCAAGATTTGTTGGTTTCTGTCTCACTGGCCCATCCCCTGTTGATTGAATGGCTGTGGCCGTGCGTTTCCCGCTCATCCTGCCACTCTCTGCGGGGTTCCATATGGATCCTCCACCGTATGACTGTGGTGGCTCATCTCATGCCAGGATCTCAGCTTTTTGCCTGCAATCGGTTGGTAGGGTTATATGGGCCACAGCTCCCTCGCTGTATCCTGAAAAATACAAACACAACTTCCATCAGAGAATGAGGTCAGTATCGGTTAACAAATATACAACAATCTGGATTACCTAGCTTCTATTTTTAAAAGCCTTCCCGGCAGTCACTCACATAGTGCCTCTTTTCTTGGGAGCCCAAGAGTATGGGATCCGGTGCATGTTGAATACCAAATCCCCGGTTCCAATCAAGGGTTCCCCCTCACTGAGTGGCCGAATTAATAGCTGTTGATTGTCTCCCCCAGGCCCAGGCTCCTCCATTGCACAAGTGCTCCTTTCTTGGTTTGCTTTTCTCTCTCAGTAGGAGGTGTGGTCAGCCTACTCATGGCCGCAGACTGTGTTTCATGCCAGTGGTCTGTTTACTCCAGGTGTCATTGTTCAGCTTCCCCTGGCAGCTTGTGTAGTGTCTTGATTTATGCATTTAAATAGGCAGTTCTGTTTGGAATGTTGGTGGAGTCTTGTTGGGTGGTCGTTGGTGTGTTGTAGTCCAGTCCCACTTCATGCTTTAGAGCCTTTGCTCATCTACATTCTCCCTGCTGATGTGAGGATGTGACCAGCTCTCTGCTCCTGCCATTTTTTCCCTGGTCACTTCCCCTGGGACCATAAGCCAAACAAATCCTTTCCTTCATAAGCTGCTTCTCACTGGGTATTTTGTCCAAGCAAAGAGAATATAAGGAATACATCCTGCACCTGAACCTCTGGATGCCTTTATTCCTTATTTCCTTTTGCTCTTCTCAGTGCTCTTCATTTGAAAGCCTAACTCTGCTGGTTTTGCAGAAGTAAACATTAAGGCTCAGAGCTTAAGAGCTATGCTCAGGCCTGTCTGAGACTATCTTCCATGCTTCAGGTTCCAAAGCCCACCCTTTCTCCCTTAACCTTGCCTTGAAAGAACCCTTGTAAGAGTCCAGAACAGCTGTATGGGTGTAGGGGCACATAGGACCAGAATGGGGCTTCACTGACTTTGTTATGCCCATGTTTCAGAAACTTGACCTGTGTTGAGCATAAGGGCAAGGCTTGGTATGTCTGGGGCCATTGACCCTGGTCTTAGCTGAATAGCAGGCCATTCTGGTGCCCCTCTGTAGTAGACAGATTCATACTGCTGGGATGAACATCCAAACTAGGCAGTTTATGTAAGAGAAGGGTGTATTTCAAGCTTACAGATCTAGGGGAAGCTTAATAATGGCAGAAGAAGCTGGTTCCCATTCATAAATCTAAGCAGCATGAGAAACCACCACCAGTCACCAAACACCAAAATTCGTTACCAAGCAGGACCCTTAAAACTCAAACTTCTCTGTATACCTAGGACTGGAATTCAGATCTGTCCCCTTGACACATTGTGGCTGGATTCTAGGATCCACCCCCAGTGACACCTCCTCAGGCCAGGTGGCTGGAGATCCAAGTTATAAGTTTATTGTTAACACTTGAGTCTATGGGGGACTTATGTTCAAACTACCATACCCTTTTATCCAGAAATGTCACCACATCCTTGCAACCCTCACACCCACATAGTAACACTATGTGGACCACTGGGTTTTATGAGGCCCATGATCCTGACATGACATTTTTTTGAGTCTCGAATTCTTATTGTTGTGCATAATTCCTCCTCATCCTTTAAAACCCAAATCTCTGCTTCCTGAAGGCTTTTTTTTTGTGACCCTCCTCCCCAGGCAAATAAGCCTTCATGTACTCTTCCTGTTATTCAAATGTTACTTGTGTGTCTGTATTCAGGTGAGTTCCTGACTGGTCTGTCTCTCTAGCATGTGTTACAGAACATTGTGTAGCTGGGCACCTAACATAGGGTTGGTGAAAGCCTCAGTAAGGGAGTGAATGTGACCTGTTCCAAAGACATTGTCATTGGCAGGTGGGAGTTTTGAGTGGTGACAAGAGCACCTTGACATACCCGGATCAGCAGGGCCTGGTGGGTGGGCATGTGATAGTCTTCCATGCAGGGCTGGAGAGTTAGCACCAACCAGCTCATTTGGGGCTCCTGTAGCATGAGCTTTTCCTCGGTGATGATTTACAGAACCAATGAAGATGCTGCATTTCACTGGGTAATGCCACTTATTAATGCTGATTGCAAATTAGCAGCTAGTAATGTCATGCTTCGCACTTTCATCTTCTTGTCATTCTTAAAAGCTAGACTTCATCACTTGGCCAGCATCATGTGTGGTCTATTTGAAGCTCGATGCTTGGAGAGAACACCCTGGAGGATTGGGAGTTCCATGCCATGGATGCCTTCCCATGTTGGTTGGTGCCTTACAGAGAGCAGAGTCTCTCCCAGGAAACAGATGTGAAGTGGCATGCCAGCTCTGCTTAAGCTGGTGACTGATCCTTAACCTGGGCAGAATCCAGTCATTCCCTAGGGTCTCTGAAGCTCAGGTGAAGTGTACATGCAGGTTTCCAGCTCAGTGCTGGCCAAGGGTCAGGTATGTGGACCTATCTTCCTCCTGTCTCTTCCCAGGTGTCTTTTGGCTTGTTGAAGAATGTGACTTCAAAGTCCTGGCTGTGGAGTTGAGGTCCTGGGCTTGAACCACCATTCAGTTTCTTCCTGTCTGGATCACTTCAGTGAAGACATGAAGTTGTGATTTATGAGGCAGTATATGCAGATTACTTATCATAGTGCCTGGTGCAAAGACAGACCTTAATAAGCCTGTACAGTGTACTGATCAGCTCAGCTTGGTATTTTTAAAAAGTCTTATATTGGATGGCTGAAACAGCATTTGCTTTTCACAGTTCTAAAGCTTAGAAGTCCAAGATGAAGGTGGCTGATTTGTTGTCTAATGAGTGTCTCTCTCCTGGTTTATAGAAGGCCATTTACTCATTGCATCCTCACATGAGGGAAGGAGGAAGATATTATTTTGGGCCTTTTCCTTCTGTTAGGGTGCTGATGGATCCACACAAGACAACTTCTCCTAAAGCTACCAGGATTTGGATTTCAACATTTGAATTTGAAGGGACACAAACACTCAGACTAGGACCAGCATGTCATAACAGCTTATGATCATTCCATCCTTAGGTCTTCTGTGACATGGAGGGAGGTTGTCTGCTGGCAATGTTAACAAAAAGCCAAGAAACCACCTTGAGGCCCCTCAGCAATCCAAATGTGGCTGTTTGTGGTAAACACTTGGAAGTTACTCTTCTAGAATTGCTTTGGGGGTCTTTCTTCAATTCCATAGAAATTCAGGAACATCCAGAGCTGCTCCAGTCATGAGTTGTTCTTCTCTGGTGATGTTGGATGGAGGGACTCAACCTTTTGGGCCTTCAGTTTTCTCACGTGTGGCATGGGGTAGTTGTGGAATCAGCAATGGAAAGGGAAGAAGAAGAAGAAGGGATGCACCTGAGCATCCAGCAGCTCTTGCACAGCCAGTTCAGGGAGCAACTTTGAGGTGGTGTTTAAATTAAATGTTCCCCACAGGCTCATGTGTTTTGAACACTTGGTCCCTTCAGGGGGAGCCTTTGGGAGGTGGAGACTTGCTGGAGGAGTTGTGTCCTGTTGGTATTGCTAAATGGGACAAGGAGAACATAGGGTTAAAGGAATGTTAAACAGGTTTGAAACCCCGGTAAATCTGGTAGGCGTTTTGCTACCTCCATCCTTAACCCTAACACTCCAGGCTCTCTAAGCAAGCCACAATGAATTCAGGTTCTCATCCCTACTGTGTCAGGAAGGTGACAGTTCCTTCGCCCCTACCATCTGATACTAACCTAAGGTCATGTCCACATGCAAAGCAGGCATGCACAGGTGGCTGATCACTATCAGTCTTCTTTGCCCATTTCTGCCCCACCTCCTCATTTTTCCCTATATAACCAACGGTGTTCCTACAATAAACGGGAAGTCTTTCCACCTCATTCCCCCTGGTAACTGCCCATTACTATCTCTGAAGGTATGAGCTGAATACTGGATTTCAGGGGTCCTCAAGGGAACCGTGTTCTCAGGGCTGTAATACAGAAGCTCCTCTGTCCGGGCCAGGTGCCAGGGTCCGCTAAGGAGCCATGCTTCCAGAGCTGTAACACTCCTGGGGATTCTCCGGCCCACTGGCACTCACACATTCGGAGCATGCCTGCTTCCCCCTACCTGGGTCCGCATCCACCACACCAGCAGAAAGCCAGCTACCCACAGAGCTATAGCATCAGGCGGACCTCACCCTGCGCCATCCTGCCACCGCATGGCGACCAGCGGGATGAAGGGGGGTGCCAGCAAAAGTACTCCGAGATGAGGCCAAACCAAATTAGGTTCAAAAACATAAAATTCTCGCAAGCATACTGTAACCTAAAGAGTAAGTAGTGGGTGTCAACTGGTAAGAGGGGCCATGAGTAGTAGCGGAGAATGTCTGAGTCTGTGAACAATTGAGCAGTCTGACAACCCCAGGTCCTGGCCACTGGTTCATTCCCTCACTGAGCTGTTGACCAAAGTGACCCATGAGGTTACAAAAACAAGACAGAATTCTGTCAAGGCTCTTGAATGCTCTCCCCAGCCTGAGGCAAAACCCTGTTGCTGAAGAAACCACAGAATACCATCGTTCAGCATTGAGAGACTCTTCGAGGTCTGGAATGGTAACCAGCTCCCAGATGGCAGTTAGTGCAGTCCTGGAAGACACTACACAAGCTGCCAGGGGAAGCTGAACAACAACAGCTGGTGTAAACAGACCACTGGCATGAAATACAGTCTGAGGCCATGAGTAGGCTGACCACACCTCCTACTGGGAGAGAAAAGGAAACCAAGAAAGGAGCACGTGTGCCATGGAGGAGCCTGAGCCTAGGGGAGACAATCAACAGCTATTAAATTCGGCCAAATATTCCACTCAGTGAGGGGGAACCCTTGATTGGAACCGGGGATTCAGGGCGATATGCAGCGGATCACATACTCTTGGACTACCAAGAAAAGATGCACTATGCGAGTGACTGCTGGGGAGGCTTTTAAAAATAGAAGCTAAGTAATCCAGATTGTTGTATATTTGTTAACTGATACTGACCTCATTCTCCGATAGAGATTGTGTTTGTATTTTTCAGGATACTGCGAGGGAGCTGTGGCCCATATAACCCTACCAACTGATTGCAGGCAAAAAACTGAGATCCTGGCATGAGATGAGCCACCACAGTCATACGGGGGAGGATCCATATGGAACCCCACAGAGAATGATTGGATGTACAAGGGACCCACAGCCATAGCCATTCAATCAACAAAAGATAAGCCAGTGTGACAGAAACCAATGAATCTCGACACAAAAACCCCTAAGCTCACAACACAATAGCAGCCTCAGTACTCACCCACCGCAACTCAGGGAACTGAGCGGAAGAGGGGGCGGAAAGATTGTGAGAGCCATGGTAGGGGAGAATATCAGAGACTTGGCAACTCTCAGTAACAACACACTTGGGTCATGAGAACCCGGCTGAAGACTGGGCTATCCATGGTCCCCTACCACAAAGACTGATACAGATGGCCCATGGAGGAGGATATCCAGCTGACTGGGGATGGGGAAGGGGGGCAACGGGGAATTGGGGATAACAACTCATGGTTGGCCCACTAAACAATGTAACTCATTATGAACAATAAAGAAAAAAAAAAAAAAAAAACCTCCGAGAGCCGTTAGGCCTGGCCCAGCCCCAGGACTTTTTAGAAACGACAGTGTCCCTTGAGTTGAGCCTTGAGGTTTATTAGCCCAGTCCTACTGGGTGTTCAGGGCTAGTTCACTCAGATGTCTTTCTTCCTGCTGCTTTGGAAATACCTGCTGTCTGCTCTGGCATGATGGAACTTCACCTGGAAACTGTAAACAGAAATAAACCCTGCCTTTTATAAGCTGCTTCTGCTGTCTCCCTGTTGTCTTTTTAACCATGAGAAGATGACTGCTACAAGCTTTCTGAGGTGAGGCTAGAGGGCAGTCTCTCAGACAACCTGTAGGCACATCAGCTGGGTTCTCACTCCAGCTCCAAGGGGGACACTGATGCAGGACAGATGCAGCATGGGAAATACTATGCTGATCCCTCAGCCAAAGCAGTGAGACTTTGAAAACAGTCCCTCCAAATCTTGCAGGAAGCATGGCTAAAATCAATCCCAAACACATTGTAAGTGAAAGGTGATGGAACCATCAAGAAAATTCTAAAAATCATTAGCATATTATAGATTCTTTAAAAAATATCTCACACAGTTGACAGAAGGGATTGCAAATCAAAGGCACTATTTATTGCAGTGGGTATAAGGGACCTCCCAAATTCAAAAAGAACTATTGAAGGAGCCAGAGATTTGAAACATGAAAGATAGGAGCCAATAAATACCATAGAGTTTTCTGCAAATACTGGAACCCAGTGCAGAACAGAAGTTGGTGAAGAATTATTTTATACACCCATTTTCATTATAACACATGTAAAATGCAAATCTTGATCATTATGTAAATTAATTACTTGGTGTAATTTACTTAATTCAAAGCACTTAATGCAGCCTGGTATGTTTTTTCCAAAGTGTCAGAGTAGACGTTTATTTTAAATTGTTTTTAATCTCGGTCTTCCAGCCTGATTACTTAAAATGTTTTTTTCCCCTTGTGTTTGTTTTTTCAAATGGAAAGGAATAGAATTTGGTGAGAAATGGAGTGTGTTTTGATCAACTAATGGCCTCTAAAGCCAAGGTCCCAGGTGGGGATTTGGAGGAGTGGGTTCACCCGTGGAGGACCTCTCTGTCTGAACTAGCAGATGTGTGGATGCCCTGAATGATCATGCCCACATGGAAACAGCCAGATGCCCTCATCCAACTCTATAGATGATTCTGAAACCTGCCATACCAGAAGCCTCCTGGAAATCATTGGCCCTCATTAGAGACAGAAATGTGTCCCCTTTCTCAGAGAGTTTCAATGACAGCTCTTCCCCTTCAGCTACTTTACAACTTTGAAATTCCCATTATCACAGAGGGGAGAGCCAACCTTTTTAGTCTCCTATTGTGTCATCCAATCCCTCCTTTCTTGATGAGCCTGGAGAACAAGGGAGATGATTTGCCCCCCTTCTGGGGTGTTCCTTGTGCTGATGAGAAGGTTGGAAGGGAGCTGACAGCACTAAAGTCTGTGTACAGCACCAGCTGTAATGTGTGCACTCCAGGAAGGTTGGTTGGGCTCTTCTGAGCAAGGTGTGCTAGCAGTTTCCAGATGAAGAAATGGGCTTGAAGTGAAAGTGCCTGAGGTCACCCAGATTGTGAAGGTTGAATTGTCATCCATACCTGTGATTATTCCATGCCCCTCTGGGGGAGGAGGGCCATGAGCTGCTTTTCTCTCTGTGTGTGTTACAATGACTATATCAAACTATGTAACACACATATTAGCTTATATACTTTTGATAATCTTCCAAAATATATTATTATTAACTGTAGTCATCTCCTTCTCAGTATCTTCTGAACTTATTCCTTCTGTTTAAAACTTAAAGCTGTATATTTTTACCAACACCTTTCCAATTTACTCAAACTACCAGTTTGCTCCCTGTTTCTGTGAGTTCAGCTTTTTTATACTTTCCATATGGAAGAGATCACATGATACTTGTCTTTTATTTTTCATCTGCTGATGGACACATTCTGCATGCAGGCTATTATAATAAATAAAGCTGCAATACACATGACAGCATTAATATAGGTTTTATTATTATTTAGGTATAGCAGAGGCAAAAGACCAGGAGAAGGCAGACAATAAAGGACAGTTTATTATCCCATGAGAGGTATGTCACACTTGAGCTTTTCTGCTCCCTTTGTTGCTAGACCGGCCTGCTTGGTGTTCTGCCTGTATTCTCTCGTCCCCTGCATGGATGGATGGCACAGGATGAATTTATTCATGAATTGCATCCAGCAAATGGAGGACAGTTTACACCTAGGGCATGCTCCACAAATGGTGGGAGGGTCACTCTCTGTGGTCAGTCTTAGCTTTGGGCTAGTTGCTCCGCCTCCAAGGTAAGGCTTTGAAGTTTTCACACTCATGCATGGGGCCTGACTCAGAACACTGCTTAGGGACTATTTGAGGCAGGAAGGAAGGGAAGGTAGAAGGAAGGAAGAAGAGAGGCAAGAAAAGGTGAAGAGAGGGACAGAAGGAATGGAAAGAGGAAAGCTTTGTGGAGAGGAGGCACAGAAGTATTCTACGCAGAGGCTAGAAAGTTCCTTGTGGTTGGAGTTGTAATGGCAGAGCTGGGGATTAGAACTTAGATAATACCCAAAAATTTACATTGTACCTCAGAACTTAAGGAGTACCCAGATTCTTGTCTATAAAGTTAAAGAAGTAAAATTATAGACCACCAGAGAATAAGGTATAGTGGGAGACTTTATTTAAAAGAGAATGGGGAGTTGCAGAGATCTCCAACCACTAGTGTGGAGAGAGCACGTGGGAGAAGTTTTAGCAAAATCTGTGCTGCTCAGCCAAACAAGCAGCAGAAGAAAAGATCATGAGAAGGAAAGGCTCATGTGGTAAAGAAATCCAGCCCCTCATCATAGCCATTAGGCTATGGTTGAGGGCTTGGGAGACCTTACCAGGTCCCTGGAGAGTCAGAGGTCCTTTTTCTAGGCCATGTGTGTGAGAGAAGAGGGCTGGATTTTGTTTCAGTGGCTTTTAAGAGCTTGGACAGGTAAGTCAGAGAGACAGCTTATTCTATATACCTGACCAATCAGTTTTAGCATCTAGGTTTAAGCTCTAGCTGAAACATCTCTCACTTAAGGTCAGGGGTGGGTCAGGCCTGGTATCTGTGAACTTGCCTGAAACTGTCACAACCCCTGCCTTCTCTGAAGAAATAACTCTAACTGCTGTTAGGATATTGGGGTATAGAATTGAAAAAAAATCTCCAGAAAAAGTACATACATGTTTAAAAAAATCAAACAAGAGTACCCACAAGAATATCCATTTTCATCCTGCAGGAGGCAAGGCAAAGCTCTGGCTAGGGAGGGGTTAAGGAGGAGCATGGCAACATTGTGTGGGTTCTCTCTCCTAAATGCCCACAGTCACTGAAGGCAGGTGTATTCTTGGAAATGGTGGATGCTTCCTCACCTGCACACTCAGGTGCTTTCAGTAGCTGCTTGCTTCCATGCCTGTGACAATAATAGTGTCATTTGCAGCCAAAGTGGGGAGGAGACTGGGCAATAAAGGAGATGACTTCATCTTGCCTGGATAGACATTTTAGGGAAGAGTTTAAATGATGGGTGAGCTACATCTGGGAAGAAATTAAAAGTCGATTTTTTTGGAGCCCAGATAGGAAAAGTATAAATAAATGTGTAGAATTAAAGTTATGTCTCAGCCTTCGGAAAATTTGCCAATAATCCCCAGTCTTTTCTAGCTGTGAACTCCTTCTGGATGTGAGGTGGCAGCCTTCATATATATATATATATATATATATATATATATATATATATATATATATATATATATATATGCATTACATGTGGTAAAATATTCTTCATAAGTACTCTCTGTGCCTCAGTCTTTCTCAGAAATTTAAATAGTAAAGGAAGCAATTTGAAATATGTTCTTTCATTTCAGTTACTTTTTAGAAAGAAGGTATTTAAAATGTCAGGTGACTATCTGATCTTTATCAAGAAGTAGAGGGATCACCACAATGGTAACATTAGATTTAGAAAAAAAAGTAACTTTTCCCAGCTTCACTTCTTGCCCAATAGGATTTTGACTTAAATGGTATCTCTGTGTGTGCTGATGTCAGGCTGGGATTCAGGCTGATGCTCTCTCTGGTTCAGTGACTACATAGACTTCTTGTGTCTTGCCTCTGTGCGAGGCTGAGCCTGGGCTGGATAGAGAGCCAGTCTCTGCATCCTGCAGGCTGTCTAACATTATGTATTAATATTCCATTTGAGGGAGGCATGATGTCCAGTTTGGGATTTGAGATGGTCTCAGAAGGAAGTAAGGTCTGAGTTCAGTCCTGATGGAGGAGTGGAGCGTGTAGGTAGAAGATGTATACCCTCATGGTGTGTGTGTGTGTGTGTGTGTGTGTGTGTGTGTGTGTGTGTGTGTGTGATCTCTAGAGAATAGCAAGGAGTTTCTCTTCCAGATCCCAGGATGCTTGGTTGGGTGGCAGAGGGAACTGATATAGAGATAGACACACAAAAGTGAAAATAGCAAAAGCTATTTGCTCCAGACGGTCAGTCTCTTACTCCAAGCTAAGTTGCATGAGCTTATTTTGTAAACATCAATAATGTCTCTGGAAGCCTTTTTGTTTTTGTAATTCGACTGATGATTTTGAGGTTTTTAGTTTCTTGGCAACTTTTAAATAAACTTGTGCTATTGTGTTATTCATTGAAGGTTAGAGGCAGGATGTATTATGAGCAGATATAACCTTAAGTGAAAACATTGTGGCAGAATGTATTCATGGACAGACAAGGCACCATGCCAGGAGGCTGTTGCAGGAGACCTTGATAAGGGACAGTAGAGATGCCCAAGGTGTTTAAGCCTTAGCCAGAGGATGTGGCCCTCTGTTGACCTTTGTCTCAATGACAGGACAGAAGTTGTGGAAGATGTCAAAAAGAAGCCTGGGATCATCTGGGAAGGTGATCAGGAATGTGTGAGAGGAGGAAATCCGGCAAGGGCTGTGTCTCGAAGGGACTGTCTCTCTGAAAGCCCAAAGTAGGGAAAGTGTCATTATAACCTGGACACTCTGGAGAACTCAGGGAAGACAAGGCTGACTTTGGTAGGAGTACACAGACGTAAGTGGAGCTAGTCTCAACAAGAGAGATGAGTGGTCCAGAAGTGTTAGCACGAGAAATAGCCAGTGTGTGTAGAGGGGTGGGAGGTGAAAAAGTGGGCTTCCTTGGCCCTGTTCTTGAGGAATAGGCAGAGGGCTGCAAACTCAGCTCATGCTTCTGATGTGTGCTCTGCTTCAGCCCTCCCCTCATGCATGTCGAATAAGCTCTGGACAGACAGGAGACCTGCATCTGCTCCTTTCCTCTCTTCTGGTGGTTGCTGGTGTTGGCTGCCCCTCATCTTTCTTCTCTGGCAACTCCACAGTCTAATGGACCCCATCAGAAAAGGTCTCATTCTGGAACTTTCTAGGTACTGTTTTTTTTTTTTTTTTTCTGCCTAGAATGGTTTCTCCAAGAGGTTTTCAGAGATGCTGCTGCTGCCTCATTAATGTGTTTTCTCACAGGGTTATTTGCTCTTCCCACCCCCCACAATCTACACTAGCTCAACATGGATTTTCTTCATGGTTCTTATCACCACTGGAAATTATCGATTTATGCTATCGTTTATTTGTTGCTGCCTGTTCTCTGTCCAAAATTGTAAGTTCCATTAGATCAAGAACCCTGTGGGCTTGTTCAATTGTTTACCAGCTTCCAGGCATGAGACCCCCACAGAGAATGCTCTCAGCTACTGTCTGAGGGAGGAAGGCGTGGATGAACATCTGTAGGAGGACTCACTCAGGAGAGCTTGGGGATTGGAAAGACTTCTGGTCCTCAAGAGGCCAGACATCCCTGGATACCTGTCCTAGGCACCGACCTCACATTCTTTATAGGAATGGACCTGCCCATGTTCACTGGGCTGCCTCTTTCTTTTTGGGTAAACTTTGCAGGAGGGAGGAATTCATGGTCTGGGAGTCCTTTCCTGCTATGCTGGGTGGCTGGCCCTTTTCCTCACTGTTCATGCCTCTTTTAGTTGCATCAGCACACCAGGGGCCACATCCTATGCCCTTTCTAAATAGGTCTGATGTGGCCCTAGTCAGCACCCTTCCTGGGTTATTAATTAGGTTAGCCATAATTTGGGTGGGTTGGGTGTAGATCCAGAGCTCCATGGTAGCACTCTGTAGTCCCTCATTTAATCTACCCTTTGGGGAATTCTCCCTCACGGGGGGGGGGGGCGGGACAGCAGCAGTGGATAGCTGGCTTTGTTGCAGAGTGGCATAGGGTGGCATGGCACACTCTTTCAGAAAAAGAAAATGACTTTGGCTGAAAAAGTGGGCTTCCTTGGCCCTGTTCTTGAGGAATAGGCAGAGGGCTGCAAACTCAGCTCATGCTTCTGATGTGTGCTCTGCTTCATCCCTCCCCTCATGCATGTCGAATAAGCTCTGGAGAGGCTGAGGACTAACCTTTTCAACCAAGTGAGAGAGGTGGTTGTAGCCAGGGATGAAGTCCCTTGAGAACATTGCCTTCAGCAGCATCACAAATTCCAGGCTTGAGGAGCCCAACCCTGCTGAAGGCAGCTTAAACGCTCCCTGATGGCTCAGTTGTTAGGGGCTGCCTGAACAGAAGCCAGTTTGTTCTCTACACAGGAATCCCCTTGCATGTTTTTGTGGGTCTCTGCAGTTGTCACCTGCCCAGGTACCTCCTGTCCCCTAAGGATATTAAACAGTTCTGTGGGGAAAAATGGCTTTAGGTAGAGAGCCTCAGGGAAGGGACTGAAAGGGACATCTGTCCCAGGCTGAGATTACTGATGATGCTGTCATTGATGCTCATATGAGGTTCTGCAGATGGTGGTTCTTCCAGACTCATGAACTCACATGACATGTAAACACACAGAGAGACACTCTGGGGATGTGCTCAGTTTCTGTCTATTTACCAGTGCATAGAGCCTTTAAAATGTAGATAGAGGAGCAGGAGATGGCAGCAGGATTTCAGGGTCCTATTTAGTTGTAGTGGGCTCTGGGTCATAGCCAAGGTCACAGGGCAGTGAGGGTTGTTGATGTCCTCGGGAAGAAGCAGGGCTGCAAAAGCTTCCTGGGGACACATGGCCTTACTCTGGGTCTGGATCACAGTTAGCCCCTGTGGTTAGTGCCCCAGATAGATAGTCTTTTTAAGGTCCATTATTTACATCTTCATGAGGCATACCTGATAGAATCCATCCACTGACCTTGGCCTGTCAGTAAGTTGTGGCTGGGAAACAAGCTATCCCCAAATTTTCATGGCTTAAAGCAAGAGTCATTTGTTATTTTTGATGAGTCTATAGTTGAGCCTGGCAGTCCTGCCCTGGCCTCACTCAGGTGTCCAGGTTGTACTAGCACATGGCTAGGGCTGGCCTAATTCTTCTTTGTGTGTCTCTGTACCCTCCAGACAATCCTGGGGGTGTTCATATGGTGGGGACCAAGTTCAAGGGCAGAAATTGAAACACACAAACACCCTGTCAATCCTCTGTTTGTATTAAGTTTACCACTGTCCTACAGGCCAAAGCTGTCCATGTGGCCAAGGTCAGAGGTGGTAAGTGTTTCTGGTTGGTGATCTCCTCTCTCCTATATTCTTGTGCTTCTGAACCATGTGCCATCTATGTCCATGCTCATTGCCACTCTCTCTGATGGGTTTGAGAAGTACTATACTTTCTGTGTCTGACTTATCAGTTCCATGTTGGCTGTCTCTGGAGTGGCCTCCAGGGTCTCCATTGGGTACCAAGGTGTCCTCCCCATGGAGCATCAGAAGATATGCTCTCTGGCCCATGCAGTGCCAGCTTTTGGGCCCAAGTAGACAGTCCCCAAGAAATCATGCCTCTCTGAGTCCTATGAAAAGAGTAGTTGGTAGTTTTTATCTTGTTTATAGATGAGAAAGTGGAAGCTTGAGGGGAAGGAGGGACTTACTTACTGTTAGAGTCCATAGCAGGAGCTTGGGCCTGGTCCAGGGTGTCCCCTGTGGTGGGAAACTTATACTCTGTGCATCATCTCAGAACCCTACTCATTATGGCCATTGCATTGTGATTGTTTCTCAGTGATAGCTCTTGCCACAGTGCAGCTGGGACTGGACTTATTGGCAAGCCCGTTGTCTTTGCAGAAAGACAGACAGCCAGGAGACTCTTGCCACCTGCACCCATGGAATTAAATTTGTGCAAGGGATATGAAGAGGCAGTTTGGTAGAGGAGCAGCTTGACAACAACGTCTGTGGACTTAGCACTGTTTATTGTGACTTGGACTCTCAGTGACTGGATGGGTATTCAAGGCATGGGAGAGCCATCTTATAGGACTCGGGCAGACATGAAACATCCATGCAGGTGATGAAACCTCTTAAACAGGAACAAAAGGCTTACCTGTTGGTTGATACTTTGGATGTAAGTGACAGAAATGCAAATCAAAGTCACTGGAATGAGAAAGAGAATTCACTGGCCCATGGAACTGAAAAGCCAGAAGAAACAGGCTTCACAGACAGATGGACCTAGACTAAGGCTTGCATTATATCAGAAGATTGATGTCACCTTCTTGGACCTGCTTGTTTTCTGTGTTGCTTTCATTCTTGGGCAGGTGACCCTTTGGAAAGCTTGATGGCTTATACAGGACTGCCATTGGGAGATAGTTTGGGTTCTGATTAAAAAGTTAATCAGGCGGGGCGTGGTGGCACACAACTTTAGTCCCAGCACTTGGGAGGCAGACATAGGAGGATCGCCATTGAGTTCAAGGCCACCCTGAAATTACATGATTAGCATGGGCTAGAGCGAGACCCTACCTTGAAAAACAAAGACTGAAACAAAACAAAAAACCCCAAAACAAACCAAAAAACAAACAACAAAAAGAATCCGCACCATGTCCCTCCCAAGAGTACCAGTGTGCATCCTGCCTGGCCTGCACCTAAGTGACAGGGAGAGTCTCAGTGGATAGCCAATTAGGACAAGGGCTTCTGATTAGACATGGGGTGAGTCACCTCTGAGGATAGAGCATGAAGAGGATAGTTTCATTAAAGAAAACCAGACTCTAAAGCAAGACAAGGTCCCTTGCCTCAGGGCTAGAGGCCATCTTACAGACTTTGGATAGTAGTCGGAAGGTTAGAGCAGGACCCAGGCCTAGATCTGGGTCTACCCTGAGTCTGGCCAGTTCTTTTCAGGGTAGTAGGTGGGCTTAGCTCAACACTGAGGGGCAAGAAACCAGTGTGAGTTAGAGGGAACTGTGCTAGGGTTTCCAGAGTGTGTGGCCTGGAGGATTAAGCTGTCAGGGCTGAGACTGGCATGGAGAGAAGAGAAACTGACCATGAAGTAAAACCATAAGACCCCTGGGATAGCAAAAACTGGTGAGGAATGTTGGGACTCAGCTGTTTTGCAGCCTGTTCTGAACTGCCAAGGTACACCAGAACCCTCATTGCTGGTGGTGACTGCCTGATTGGGGGGTGATGGAATTTTTTGCCCTCCCAGATCTCCTTTCACTGAAAGGCAATTCTTTCTTCCTCTTCTCCCGTGTTCAGATATCCGTGGGCTCCAGAGCTTTCTGGACCAGGCCTCGCGGCTGGGTCTTGATGTCTCTTTACAAAAGGTGGACAAGAACATCAGCCATGTGTTCACCAGCCTTTTCACCACCATGAAGACAGAGGAGCTGAACCGCTACCGGGACACACTACGCCGTGCCATCCTGCTGCTCAGCCCTCAGGGGGCCCACTCCTTCATCAATGAGGTAGGTCATGGAGGCTGAGGCCACTTGGGCCTGGTGCCCATGACACTGGATGGCTAGGAATAAAACCAGAACAGAAACATGGGTGCTCCACCCACAGCACTCGGGACAGGCCTGAACATGCCTTACCTGCTGATTGGGCCTCAACAGGTGACTCAAGTCCTGTCCAGGATGGGAAGCCTGAAATTTCTGAGGTGAAAACTCAGGTTATTTTTACCTTTTTATTTTCCTCTCTTTGTTGACAAGTATACATCTTCAGGGATAAAATAAATGTCTGGCTCTCTGTAAAGGTAGGCAGGTCTGCTGTGAGATCTGTTAGCATCCAGAGGTGTATCTGCTGTGTCTCATCAAGTGATACCTGGAGTGTGCTTCTTTCTTTGGTGCTTGGGCTAATTTGTGCGTGCTTCTCTCCAAAACATCTCTATTAGGGGCTAGGACTTTCTAATGAAGACAAAACCATTAATTTGAGATCAAACTAGAAATCTCTAAACTTGAATAAGCTGGCTTATTGGTGTGGCCCCGATGGACTCATGGCCAAGAGTTGATGAGAAAGAAGTTGCCAGTTGCTCCCTGGCCTTAGTTGGTTTCAGTAGAAGGACATGACAGAGGTGTGGTTGTTTGGGAGCAGAAGAGTGAACAGGTCATGGAGCAACAGGCTGCACCTGGGTTTCACACACACCTAAGCCACCTTGCTGGCCACCTCTGACATGAAATGAAATAGCATTTACTGACTCCACATCATGTCCTTTGCTTGCTTCTGCTTTCCCCTCTAATTAATTATTCAAATGCTACCACATGCACCCGAATCTAGCATGAAGCCCACTACAGGAGAAGGAAATGTTGGGAATGCTTAATTTGGTGCTAATCAGGTTGCAATCATGCTAGTGGTCAGCTGGACTGGGCTGTCCTGTCAGATCTCAACATCCTCCCTGTATTCAGTGATTCAGTCCTGTACATAATGGGCAGCCTCACATGAGCAGTTCTGACAGGCCCAGCCTTCCTCGGAATGCTCCTAGTGGTGTGCTTGCACATGTCTGTTCACGGGCTGACTTTTCTCCTCACTGTTTCCTTACTATGTGCTTGGGGATGGTGTCTGCTGGTTCTGTCTCTCTTTGTACTAATTTCTTCTCCTCTCTGCTTGCTTGCTTTCTCCCCACCATTGGTCTGCTGTGAACTTGGGAGTGGAGAGACACAGATGTGGGTCACATCTCTTCTTCTTCATCTCCTGTTTGTGTGGCTTTGGTCAGTTGGCCTTACTTTCATAGCCTCAGTTTCTACATTTGCAAAATAGTGATGAGGGAGATTAACATGTTGACTAAAGCATTCAGCACCAAGCGTCTTGAGAAGCATCTGTATCTGTGAGACACACACGTGCATCTTTGTTCTAGAAGCATCTTTATTCTACATGCATTTAGCATCATCCCATTTCTAGGCCCTGCAAGGATTTTACACACAACCAGGACTGGCCTAAAGACATGACTTTCAGGAGATTAATTATGCAGACCCCTGTGGCTCTGGGTTCACTCTTCTGGACTTTATTTAGCTTGTTGTCTTTTCTAGTCCTCCAAGCTTTGACCAAAACTTCGTGTTGGGGGTATGGGATTTCCACCAGAGTGCCTGCTTTCTAGTAAGTGGGAGTAGCAGCAGGAGACTGAATGAAAGGATAACCTTTGAATTTTGTGTGCAGGAAATAATATCACAGTTCTTGTCTTCCTCTCCCACTAGTGAGCATCTTGGAGGAAGCCATCATGTCCTAGCACCTGCCATGGGCTTGGTGCTTTGTTCACATTCTTTCATGGCACACTTTGCACATGAGGAAAATGAAACATGGAAGTCAGGTGACTTGCTTAGTCACACAGATTGTCACCAAGGGATTAAACAGAATTCCAGTCCAGGCTTGATCTGCTCCAGAGCCCTTTCTTCATGGTGGGTGACTAAAAGGGACACAACATGGTGTCCTTTCTGTCATGGGCAGCATTTGGCTGTCTGTGCCAGATAGGGTCCAGCTGCCTTTGTCCAGGGTCTGGCAGCATTTTGTCATGCTAGAGTCTTAGAATGTCTCCTAAGCATGGTGGGGAAGGCATCTGGAGGTGGAGGTGAATGCTGGCGGCTGCCATTCTGCACAGAGGGCTTGTTACTGCCTGGAGACATTGCTTGGGCCTCTTCAGCAGACTGACTCAGTTTCCTTTTTGTTGGGACAAGGATAGATGGTGTTCACAGGAATGACCACTTCCTGGGTTGGATGGAACTCAGAGCACTGCCATAGAGGATAAATGACCTCTCAGCCTCACACCATGGTGGTATGTGGGTGTCAACGTGCTGTATGAAGGTTGTAACAAGTTCTGCATGACATACAGTATCCATTGTGACCTGCCAGGAAGTGGATGAGCCCTTTGGGAGTTGCTTCTCTGAGCAGTGTCCCCAGTAAGTCCATACACTTCCAGTAGTCCTGGCACTTGGCACCACTGGCTTTTAGTGTTTACCGGGAGTAGAGGTTCTGGGATTCTGGCCTTGGTGGTGGGTGGGAGGATGAGCCTCATTGGCGTCTGCCTGGGACTGACTGTGTAGGCTCATGGAATAGACTACATAACTTCAAGACCCATTTCTGCTCATTGCTTAGTCTTAATTCTCTATTCTCTTCCTTGGAGGTCTTTTTAAGTCAGTCTTATCTGCCACCATATCTTTCCAAGGTAGGGTGAGGAGCTGGAGATATGGCTCCATGGTAGAACACTTGCTTAGCATGTACATGGCCTCAGGCTTCGTTCTTAGCCCTGAAATAAATAGAAATGAAAACCACAACAAAATGAAAGTGATGAGAAGGCTCCCCTTGGTGTAGCTGGGTTGGGGTGACAGCCCTCCTGGGATCTTGGTCCTGGCCTGTGGCCAACACACAGCTGCCCTTGGGGTTGCTGAGGGATCACTTCCTCCAGCAGGGCTCTCTCTGCTCTTGGCCTTGGAGGTAGGGTTGCTTCTTCCAGTCACCCTCATTGGACACTTGGTTGGACTCACTGTCTTCCCTGTCAGGCTTTTTCTGTTCTTTGGCTGCTGGCTGTGAAGGGCCTTTAGTGAGCCATGTTGTCTTTCCTCAAGCCTGTAGGCTGACTCTAGCTGAAGATAGAGAATGTAGAACCTTTTGGCTTCACTCTGAGGCCATAGAGCTCTTCAAGTAACAAGTTGGCAGCTGCCAAGAAGGCCTGAGGTCAGAGCCTTTCTGGGAATCCCATTGGTGGCTTCTAGGGTAGTCTCCCCTCTGCTCACAGCTCTTTCTGTCACTTTTCCAGATTTCATGATCCCTGGCTTTGTGCCACGTTCTGTGCTGAACACCAAGGCTTTGCCCCTGCTTTCATGGGGCTCAAAGATTGGTGGGGGGAAATGGGAGTGTGAACAGAAGTATGAACTGGAGCCTGAGAGCACCAAGAAATAGAGCAGTATCCTTGGTGGTTAGAGGGTCTGGGAAGCTTCCTGGATTCAGGAAGGGCTGAGTCTATAGGAAGGAGCTGAAACTAAGCCAATGAAGAAGGAAAGGCAGGCAGGGGATAGCACAGCAGTGATGCACAGGACCAGGTATGGCCAGAGTTGAGGCTGAGGAGGAGAGGCAGGCAGGATAGTGCAGCAGTGATGTGCAGGACCAGGGATGGCTGGAGTTGAGGCTGAAATAATAGCAAGAGGGCTTTCAAGTCAAGGACAAGAAATCTGAACTTTAGCACTGGCTTTTTTTTTGTCATTTTCTGGTCTTAGAGACTAATGACCATTTAGAGACTAAAGGCAGTTTCTCTGCCTTCTTTTTCTGTCCTGTCTCTGGGTTAGTTCTGATGGGGAGACCTGTTCATTGCCAGTTTTGGTATTAGCCTTCACCTCAACTTTCTGAGGGGGGATTCTATTCACCTCCATGTCTTTATGTCACCTAACCACTGTCTGTCCATGTATCTGATCACCAAGTAAAGACTGGTACCACCTATGGATCAAGGACCTCATCAAGTGATCATTGGATGCAGGGAGGGGGATGTTGCCTCCTTCCTGAGGCCAGTTATGAATCTGAAGTTTGTGGTCATACACTAGGGTCACATGCTTCAGGATGTTCTCAGCAAAGATGCTGAGACCCAGACCTCTCACCTACTAAGACTCCCTCTGGGTATATGTGGGCATTGCTGAGATTCTGGGATTTTGTTCTTTCACCTCGGAGTCATTGTTTCTGGGGTCTGTTTCTAGCTGTTCACATGCCTCTCTCCTTCCTTTGCTTCCTCTTTATTTCCTCTTCTGTATGTCTTTTGTCTTAATGGAAACAAAATAGTAGCAAAATGAAACCATTTCAAGCCATTTGTCCACCCTATGAAGAGAGCTGCTTCTTGCTTACAGTTCACAGTGACAGGCACAGCTTGGCCTTCTCCAGTGCCTGGATGTCTCCATCTCTATAAGTCCAACACAATTGGCCATTTTGTCCCTCCCATGGGAATGAGATGCACTTAGGACCAGTGATTGTGTCGTGCTCACCATTTTGTCTTCCAAGAGCCTTGCAGGGCCTGCTTCATCACCACTGTTGAGGGTATAAATGGGTAGAAAGGTCTCTGGCTAGTGTTTTCCTCTTCATGTCCTGCTTGTTTCTTTGGCTCTTCATAGAGTGCTAGGGAAACTTATTAAGGACTATAGAGGACATTGGTCCTCCAACTTATGCTGTTGGGAAGGCTTCTCCTTGCCGAAGAAGCCTACTCTAGGCCAGGACAGATCAACAAATGACTTGGGCTCCTCCTGCAGGTGGAACAGTCCTGGACCAGCTTTGTCATGTGATAGGGGCCAGCAGGGTACAGAGACATGAGTGTGGGGCTGGATTGGAGGAAGCATCAGTGTAGGCAGGTGTGGGAGACTGAACTCAAATGCACACACACAGACACACAGACACACAGACACACACACACACACACACACACACAGAGTCAGGACTTTCCGAGTAGCCACATACACTGGTACAACCAGATTCTCAGACTATCACAGCCCTTCTGAGACTGGCATGTACACTTGGGGGAAACCCGTGTCACAGTGGGCACACATTAACCAGGGTAACAACATGCTGGAGCAGATATGGCAATACTGGGAGGGAAACAATGGTGACGAAGTGACAGGTGTGGGTCACTAACCTTCAAGTTAGTTACCAGTGAACTTTCTACAGGGTTCAGGGGAGAAAGAACCAGGAAACAGCTGCAGTACAGCTTCTCAGTTTTCTGGGAGTGGTGGCACCTTTCTCTCTGGCTGGGTAGAATATTCAGGGTGACAAAGGAGTCAACTCCAGCACCCTTCCCCAGCTTGGATTCCCAGGCCTGAAGTGTGGCTGGAGGTCAATTTAATCCTTAATGGGGTTGAGTTGACTCCTGGCTTCCAAGCAATTGCTTCTCAGATTCTGTTGCAACGAGTGAATCCTCCACAATCTGAGTATAAATACTGTGCTTTTCACTATAATAAAGACAAGGTAAATTAGGAAATCACAATATTCTGTTGTCTTACACGATGTATGAAAATATCTCTCACTCCAACAATGGCAAATCTTTAGCAGATGACACTCAGAGCTAGCATAATTCCATGTCATTTAAGTATCATTTACCAGAATACTTTAAATTACTAATTAATTATAAAAGATTAATTTTAAATATGACCTTGCATTTTCATTTAATTATATCCTACTGTTCATGGATTTTAAAGCCTTATTTATTACTTTAGCAAAAGTGCTATGAATCTGATTCAGTTTTTCCCCCTTAGAAATTCTTACAAATGAGATCATGAGGAAGAAACATTTCCTAGAGTTTGTTCTGGTTGGTTAGGAGCTCAGCCTCTGCATTAGGGCCTGGCTAAGATGGGGAAGGGAAACAGTAACTCTCCCAATAGGGCCTGTGCTTAGAGATTTCTCAAGGCATCTATTGCTAGGTTCCGGCTCATCTTTCCAAGCCCCTTTCATGGTAGAAGTTGTCATGGGCCACCATGCCTCTGGCATCCCAAGTCCACAGTTTCATCTCTGTGACACCTTTGCCACATCCTCAGGGCCTGATGTCTTCTGAACACACATCCATTGACATTGTAGTAGCTACCTCCTCATTGCCGACCAGAAGCAGCTTAGAGAAGGAAAGGGCTATTTCAGCTCACCGTCTCAAGGGGAGCTTCATCACACCAGGGAAAGCATGGCAAAGCAGATTGCTGACTCACATTGCCACATATCCTCATGGAGGAAGCAGCAAGAGTGAGCTGGCTAGCACTGGCAAGGGGGCTTGGATTATAAACTCTAAACCCATTCCTAGTGACACACTTTCAGCAAGGCTCCACCTCCCAAAGCCTCTATCAGTCAGGGACTAAGTATGAGGCCTAAACACAAACTCATGAGGCTCTAGGGAACATTACACTTAAACCACCACAGATCCTTTATCTCAGAGCTGGCCTGGCACCCAAGCTTGTCCCTTGACCAGCTCCTGCATCTCCCTTTTCCTGTGCACAAATTTAGTCTCTTTTTCAGGGTTGGGCACGTTGCCTGGCAAATGGATGGGATCCCAGAAGCACTGACTTCTGCCCTGGAAATGTTTAGAACCTCGATTCCCCAATAAGCAGAGTAACATTCTTAACATTCCTTCAAAGCAGGGGCACCAGATTATAACACTGTTTCAAAAGAACTTAATATTTGACTTGCTGTTTCAAAGGAACAACCAAGCAGTGATTGAGGGACAATTCCTGAAAACCACTAGACTTGGATGTTTGCTTTCCATTCAGTGTGGCTTCTTTCTGAGTGACCTCTTGAGGCACACCATTCCATTCCTCATGCTCAAGGCCTTAGTAATGCTGTCTGGGAGGACTGTCTCTTCCTCTCTGGGATCAAAGATAGAATCAGAACTCTGGAACCTGAAGCATGGGTCCAAAGATACCTGGGATTTGTTCTTGGCTGAGCAGAGTATCAGCTCTTCTCTGTAGGAGCCATGGCTTATTAGCAGGTGACTTTTCAGGGAGGTGTGAGACAGGAGTAAGTACTAGGACACAAAGGCAGCCTACAGAGCTGAAATGAGTCAGGTACCCTTTCTATGCCTCTGGGCTTTCAGTTTTGGAGGCCTCTCCTATGATGGCACTGTCACAGGAGCTGGATGGAGAGCCTGGCAGGAAGCCACAGGAAGATGTTACGAAGGTAGATGTGAGGCAAGGCCATAAAAGTTGGTATGAACTCATCTGCAAAGGCTGTTTGTGCCATGCATCCCCCGTCTGGCAAGCGCTTTGCACTTGATATCTTCCAAATGGAGACCTTCCTTGGTCCTGGCAGCATTTTGGTCCCTTGTCATCTGTGTGGGAACTGTGTGGCCAGTTTGAAAGGAGATAGCATGGGTTAGCTAATAAAGTATTACAAGCATCCTAGAAATCATTGTCCTAAAATAATAGTGTTCTTTTGAGTCCCTGGCCAGGTGATCTGTGTGAAATCAACTGACTTTAGCTGGACCAGCTTGTGCCTCCGGATGGTTGGTAAAGATGGTGTTGGGCAGTTGTGATCTGGGCGAATGAGACAACCAGACCCTTGGTCTTTCATGTGTATTTCTATGGTAACAACAGAGTCTAGATGGCAGTGCTCTGGGAAGCCTAGGCTTAGGCTCATGCTCTGTTTCTTTGGCTCCATTCCTTTGACCAAAGTCAACCAAATAGGTAAGGGAAAGTGACTCTACCTCTGGATGGAAGAGTCCTCTTGAGTTGTGAACAATGTACCTGGCAAGGGGATGGAATTTAGGCATGGACCAGTTTGTCCTCAGTGTGCACATGAGCCTATAGGAAGAGGCTGGCCAGTGGACCTGTGGGTGAGATAGGGCCACTGTCTCCTTTCTTACTTGTTTCAACATTGCTCAAGTTTGGTGTGAGGGTGGTGGAATAGAGAGGAGTGGCCACTGCCTTTATTTACCCAACTGGCCTTATGCAGACTCATTAACTTGCCGCATTTCAACAATGCTGGAAGAGAAGGCTGTCTGGGGTCTGGAGATTTCATGATCCCACATGTGAAAGTGATGGAGCTTGGCTATGAGGTCAAGGCAGCTTATCTCTAAAACCTCTTTTCAGTGTGGATATTATAGGAAGAGGTTTGTTACCCTTGATGTGTAAAGTAAACCCATTTTCTTTCTGGAACTTGGTACAGAGAGGACTCTGTGAACATCACCATGTGAGAGCGGATAGGATACAGAGATACCCTTGAGCTCTCAGAAGTGTCCAGATGCTACCTGGAGATGGGCTGGTCCTGCTCAGGCACAGGTGTGGCATCTCCCATCTGAGTTGTTATTGGACCATCCGAATAGGGACGGCTATTAGTGGCATTTCATATTGCTGGTTCCTGGGCACATACAATGAAGGACAGTGGCAGATGCTTTCTGCTTCTAGAGTCAGTCTTTAGGTATGAAGGCATCTCTCTGTAGCCTTTCGATAGCCAGGCTACCATCAAGATATAGTGGGTCTCATGCCTGGATTCTTTGGGGGGAGATACATGTTCTTTGCTCCTGAATTGCTACAAGACTAAACTAGTGAGAGGAAACCCACACTCAGGACAACAGGGAGCCTGGGATTGGCGCCCAATTATGGGCACCCTATTGGAAATGACAGAACGCCTACTACTGCAATATGAGAGGGGCTTTGCGTGGCCATTACTTTCTGCTCCAATGTGGTCAGAGGGTCCATCTGGTCAGTTAAAGAGGCTTTGAAGGCAGTCAAAAAACTTGGTGGGATGGACTGATCCAGACTGCCCATGGAGGAGGATACCCAGCTGATTGGGGACACAGAACAGGGGAATCAGGGAATTGGGGATACCAACTCATTGTTTGCTCACTCAATGTATCTAATTATGGATAATGAAGAAAAAAAAAGAAAAAGAAAAAATACTTAGTGGGAATGGCTAAAGCTAACCTTTGGGTTAATAGCACACAAGTCACAAATCACGCTCAGGCCTCTAGGCAGGAACACCAGGAAGGAAAGGCAGACAGTAAAAAAGCTGAGAATGTAGTAGCTACTGGTACCTGGAGGTCAAGGATGGTGGGCCTACCAAAGTACCCTGAAAGGACCATGTGGCCCCTTTCCTGTCTCTAGAGGAGCCAGGAATTGTACTTTATTACAAAATCTTGTAATTTTTAAATGCCTGCAAATAATGATATAAATTTTAAACTCTCTGATGGCCAAGTCTGCATGTGCAGGGCCAACATTCATTCACCATTCAACAGGCATGTGACAATCTGCCAACTTGAGCCTGGTAAATGTGAGGACAGGCAGAAGTGTTCTTTCCTAGTTCTTTCTCAGGGTGAGTCAGCACTCATCCTCAGTGTGGTGGTGCTAGGAGTTGTTCCTTATTCCCTTGAATTCCCAAGCTCTCACACCCAGTTAATGTGCATTCAACACTCATTTGTCCTGTGGTCAGTTACAGGACACTGCTGACTTGCCCTAAGCCTCTTCTGTATTTGCAGGATATTATCAAACATTGTTGAAAGTCCACCCAAAATGCTAGCTCTGTAACATGTGCAGCCATCAGGTTTGGCTTCCTGCTCTTCCCTGTGTGAGGTCAGCTCATTACATAGCCAGTTATCATCGGTATTGTTGGCTGCCCGTAGCAATGTTCCACAGAGCTGCTGCTATTATCCTAGGCTGGGATGCTCCCTCTCTGTGGGTCTCTACACTTATCCTTTTGGCATTCAGAGCATGCTGGCTCTGTCCATTTTCTCTAGGGTGGGGAGGGTTTGGGGTCTGATGGCAAGACCTTGCCCATCACCAGTAGTGTAGAGGCCACCATGTTTCTGTGTTAAACTAGCAGGCTTTATTCACCTCAGGGAGGCAGCATCCCAGGCCTTGGGCTGTGTACTAAACTTTGATAAACTGTTTTCTAGGGTTTATCTAAAGCCATAGCTCACTTGCTGAGAGGGACCAATCTTACCTCTCAGTTGCTTCCCAAGGTGCATAGAATGAGTAGGCTCTCAGTGAGTCATTGAGTATGTCAGCTAGCCCTCTGAGGAGCTTCAGGTTCTCTATATACCACTCAGGGCTCGGACCAAAGAGTTATACAAACTTATATAGTGGCTGTCTTATTCTCTAGGTAGCTGGTTTAGGCCAGTGCATTACTTTTCCAGTCCTCTCTCTGTCTACCTGCCATGAAATGGACTGTTTATTAATTGAGTAACAAATATGGGCTAAGACCATGTTCTACGCATTGGGGATGAAAATGAACTGAGAGAAACAAGGTTACTGTTTTAGTGAACGTAAGGTCAGGCACTAAACAAAATAACTTAGTGATAACCTCCATGAAGGTAAGGGATGGTGACACATGCCTACAATCCCAGCACCTAGGAGGCAAAGGGATTGACACAAATTCAAGGTCAGCCTGGTCTACCCATTAAGTTCCAGGTCTTCTTGGGATATAGAGAAAGCCCCTGTCTAAAAAAAAAAATACCCCAACCCAAACTAACCAAACACAAACAACAGCAAGAAAACAAGCTAAAAAGAAACTTTCTAGTGGTGCTGGGGGACAAGGAAGCCAAGGAGGAGGCATTCATAGGAAGCCTGGAAGGAGGTGGTGTAGCCCATCAAGCAAGCGCTGGATGCAGAAGGGTTCAGACAGCTGGAATAACATGTGTAAAGTTCCCGAGGCTGGAATGAACTCGTCATGTTGGAGGCCTAGCAAGGAGGAGGCTGTCTGGCCCAGGGCAAGTGGAGGAGGATAAAGGTCAGGTCATTGTCGTAGTGTGGATTTAGCTTAATCTAATTTGAAAGTCACTAGATTTTGTCCTCATTTTGTGTTATAGAAGAAAGTGCAAGACATGAAGGGATACATGTTTCAGAGATCTTCCAAGGGACCTGTGTAGATCCCTCAAGCAACCCAGAGGGCCAGGTATGGTATCTGCACTAAGGCATGGGGAAAATGGCTCATTCTAGAGCCAGGTGTAGTGGCACTCTGCCTTAATTCAGGGATCAAGCATACTGCCTGGAGCACTGGGGCAGCCTGCAGGCCAGATGTCTGCTTGGCATCGCTTACACCATGACAGAAGCACTTCTCATCAAAAAATGGTATTTCTTAGCTTGGTAATCATGAAGCTTGAGAGTAGTTACATGGAGGGTTATATTTAATTTTATGTCCAAACTGGCAATACCTCTACATTAATTATCCTCTTATAATTAAATCTAGTAATCTGTTACATTACCATGTAATGGATGTGGTTATATAAGACTCTAGTGAAGATAATGGAGTTCCAAAGAGTAGGACTTGAAATTTAGAACCAAGGAACAAAGGCCTCAATTGCAGGCAATGACTTTTTCTTTCTGTTTGTCCAGCTCTTTTTTTTATTGTCCATACTGAGTTACATTATTTAGTGGGCAAACAATGAGTTGTTATCCCCAATTCCCTGATGCCCCCCTCCCCCTTCCCCAATCAGCTGGATATCCTCTTCCATGGGTCGTCTGGAAAAGTCCTTGTGACAGGGGACCATGTATAGCCTAGTATTCAGCCAGGTTTTCCTGGCCCTAGTATGTTGTTACTGAGGGGTGCCATGCCTCTGGATAGTCTCCCCCACCACAGCTCTCACAATCTTTCTGCCCCCTCTTCCGCTCAGTTCCCTGAGTCGTGGTAGATGAGTATTAAGGCTGCTTTAATGTTGTGAGTTTATGGGTCTTTGTGTTGAAAATCGTTGGTTTCTGTCTCACTGGCTTATCCTGTGTTGATTGAATGGCTGTGGCTGTGGGTCTGTTGTTCATCTTGTCATTCTTTGCAGGGTTCCATATGGATCCTCCATGATATGACTGTGGTGGCTCCTCTCTTGCCAGGCTCTCAGCTATCGGCCTATGGTTGGTTGGTAGGGTTAGATGGGCCCCAGCTCTCTCACTGCATCCTGAAAAATACAAACACAATCTCCATCGGAGAGTGAGATCAGTGTAGGTTAACAAATGTACACAATTCTGGATTACCTGGATTCTATTTTTAGTAGCCTCCGCGTCAATCGCTCCCATAGTGCATCTTGTTTTGGGAGCCCAAGAGTAAGGGATCTGGTGCCTATCGCCCTGAATCCCAAGTTCCATATAAGGGCTCCCCCTCCCTAAGTGGAAAATTTGGCTGAATTTGAAAGCTGTTGATTGTCTCCCCCAGGCCCAGGCTCCTCCATTGCACAAGTGCTCCTTTCTTGGTTCGTTGTTCTCTCCCAGTAGGAGGTGTGGTCAGCCTACTCATGGCCGCAGATTGTGTTTCATGCCAGTGGTCTCTGTTTACTCCAGCTGTCATTGATCAGCTTCCCCTGGCAGCCTGTGCAGTGACTTCCAGCACTACACTAACTGCCTTCTGGGGGCTAGATATCATTCCAGACCTCGAAGGGTCTCTTGATGCTGGTCTATGGTATTCTGTGGTTTCTTCAGCAATAGGGTTTTGTACAGGCAATGATTTTTGCCACGCTCTTTCCCCTGGTTTTTCATTCATCATTCAGTAAACATTTGTTGAAGAGTGGTACTTGAAAGACACAGGTGAGAGCATGGGCCTGTCCTCTGGGAAAGCAAACAGTAGATGACAATGCAGGCTAGATGAAGTAGGGTCTACGAGGGTGGGTGTCCTCAAGGTCTTCACACCTGTCCTGGATGTAAGGAAGGCAGGGTTGAAGACTGGGCAAGAACAAACAAGGGAGACTTGTAGCAAGAGGACACTTCCAGGGAGGAGGCAGCAGGGGCCCGTATGTGGAAGGTGAGTACATGAGCAATAGGTACTCTAACATGGCTATATCAGGAGCAGAGGAAGAGCAGAGGAAAGGAAAGGCTGGGGAAAGACCCTGTATACAGTGCAAGATCTGGGAAGCATTACAGTGTGGGCAAAACTTGTTCCATTAGTGCTTCTGAACACTCTGAGTGGCCTCGGGAGATGGATGGATACCTGGGCCAGGAAGGAAGGGAGGGAGGGAGGGAGGAAGGAAGGAAGGAAGGAAGGAAGGAAGGAACAGTGCTTGCGTGAGCCCTGACAGCACCGAGCTAAGGCGGCGTCACCGAGGAAGAGGGAACATTTTGGGGACTCTTTTAGATGTGTATTCTGTAGAACTTAAGGCAAAACTCCATTTTTTTTAATATATATTTATTGTCCATAATGAGTTACATTATTTAGTGGGCAAACCATGCGTTGTTATCCCGAATTCCCCAATTCCCCCCCTCCCC
>PVHP010010659.1:0-46846 GCA_004024765.1 Zapus hudsonius | reverse complement strand
CTGGACTGTTTATGATCCTGGAGTTTATTGTTTGTGGTGATTTGAATATAAATGTACCCTAATACCTCATGCATTTGTGAATAAGGCTCATGTTCAATACCCAGCTGCTAGAGACATTAGGAGATAGAGCCCTGCTAGAGGGAGGCATGTCAAGAGTAATCAGACCTTGAGGTTCATTAGTTCAGCCCTACAGGGTGTTCACTAGCTATCTCATTCTTAATACCTTCTAAGCTGATGAGATAAGATTGGATGTGCAGCCTCTGCTCTGCCATGGTTTCTCTATCATAGAAAAATTTCCCTTGAAACTATAACCCCTTTCCTCCCAGAAGATGCTCTTATCTCATCAGCTCTTGTTGGGTGTTTGTCCCAGCAACAAGAAAGTTACTTCTACACCATTCTACACCATTTTCTTTTCTACAAGCCCTAGAAATTCTGGGATATAAGTTCTCCACAGGACGGTGGTTACAAATGTGTGTTGCCATGCCCAGCACTTTATTCTGGTCCTGATGATCAAACTTGAGTGTTCCCTCAGGCATCTTCAGATGCACATGCATGCTCAGGAAGTATTCTTAACTGCTGAGCCTGTTCTTCAGCTCTAAAACAGTTAGAAAGAGATAAATATATTCAACTTTGTAAGAATTTTTATTAAAATTAAAAAAGTTACAATTTGCCCTTCCACCACTACTTTGCACCCCTTCTCCAAATTCCCTCCACTGAACCCCCTCTCCTCTCCTATTAATTCTATTTATATATTGATGTCATTTTGCCATCATCCACAACTTGTTGGCTAGCCCAACATTTTGCAGGTCTTGACAGCTAACACTAGTCATTCTGAGGTCATGGATGCAACCACACTTTGCTTGGGAAACAACAACCCCAAGCCATTCTTCCTAGCTCTTATATTCTGTCATGTTTCTCATATAGCCCCTGAGCCTTTGAAAGGTGTGATAGGAATATCTCATTATGTGCTGAACAATCAATTATGATTTCTTCTTAGCATGTCTATGAGTTTTGAGTCTTCATAGTAGAAACAACCATCTGAAAAGAGAAACTTCTCGAACCACAAGTGAGAGTAACACTGATATATAGACATAAATATAAGTTTTTAGAATACAGTTTGGTGACACTGGATTTTTTCTGTAAGAACTTATGGCTGCTGGGCACAGCATCTTCATCCCACAGAGCACTTCTGCCCAAACTCTTTTTTTTTGATATCTTTATTATCCTTAATTAGATACATGGTATGAGCAAATTTATGATGGTACCCCCATTACCCTCTCCCCTGTCCACAACCCACTGGGGTCCCTCCTTGGTGGGCATACTGGATTAGTAAGGGGTTATGAGTAGCACAGGAGGTAATCAGGGTCTCCCTCCTTTGTGTATTGTTGCTGAGGGGAGCAATGTCTCTGGATATTCTCCCCTACCATGGCTCTTACAATCTTTCTGCCCCTCTTTCTTCCACTCAGTTCCCAGAGTCATGGTGGGTGAGTTTTAAGTCTGATTTATTGTTGAGATCTTAAGTGTCTCTGTACTTCTGCTTTGGGTTGTATTAAATATCATTGGTGTCTGTCTTGTTGACTTATCTTGGGTTTACTAACTTGCCATGGTGATAGGTCTCTTGTTTATCATGCCACTATCTCAAAGGTTTCATTTGGGGCCTACATGATAGGACTGGGGTGGTTCATCTCTTGTTGATTACCCCCTAGGCTTTGGTGCCACTATTGCACAGGTGATCATTTCTTGACTCCCTGATCTCTACCATAAAGCAGAGTTTTCAGCATTCTCATGACACCGTTCTGAATTTTACATCAGAGGTCTCTGCTTACTCCAAATATTGACCAATTTCCCCTGGCAGCTTATGTAGCACCTACCAGCACTGCACATGGTACCATCTGGGAGCTGGTTGCCATTTTGGATCTCATAGGGTTTCTCAGTGTTGTGAGATGACTTTCTGTGGTTTCTTCAGCAATAGGATCTTACCTTTGGCCTGGGGCAGGTATTCAAGAGCTTTGACAGAAGCTTGACTCATTTTAGGGACCTTGTGGGTCTCTTTGGACAACAGCTCAGTGTGGGAAGGGAACCAATGACTGGGACAGGGATCAATTTTTCATGGAGTTAGGCTTTCTCCCATTCTATTCATGTCTTTTTTTTAGTTCATGTTTTTTTTTTTAAATTAGCTAACATAGAAGTAGTTTTCTTTATGGGTTATTCACAACCTCTTTAGTTTTGATTAACATTCTTCTCACCTCTCTGCTCTTCCATTAACCTCCTCTGACCCCACTTAGATCACCTCTTTCTTTTCTTGTGTGTCAGACTGGCATGGTCAACTTTAAGCCCAGATCTGAGGAGGCAAGATGGCTCCCAGGCCCAAAGGTGGTTAGACTAGCCAAAGCTGAGAGCTTGGTTTCAAATGAAAGATCCTGCCTCAGTGTGAAGAGAAAGATGGAGGATTACCCCTGACATCAAACTCTGGCCTCCATATTCTCTTACATGTGTAAATGCACCTTTCCATATGTGTACCAACTTGGATACATAAACGCATGCACACCACACTCACATTCATATGCAACTAGAAAATAAAACAAAACAAAAGACAGAAAAGCCCTCAAGGAAAGCCAGTAGCTTCTTTCTCTGATTAGTCATGGTATGGTTCTCTAAGCTGGTGTGAGACACATTCCATGAACCTGTTTACTTTAAGAATGTTGACAGTGCTCCTCACTTTGACTCAGCGTCTGCTTCCAAAGACATGTTTGCATATTCCTACAGTATATTAGTTTTTTTAAGTTGATTATCCTCCAGTCCTCTCCCTTTTCTCCATACCTCTCACCCCCTGGCATTCTTCCTCTGTCTATTCTGATGCTATATATGTCCTATAGTCATTCCCAACCTGCTTTTTGCCATCTCTTATTACCCACTCTTGGTCACTATTCTAGCTTTTTAAAGTTCTATGCACATTTACTCCTCTGTATATATACACCTGGAAATGTTATAAGCCAGGATTTGCATATTAGAGAAATAAGAGGTGAGGTTTTGAGCTTTCTGGGTTCAGATTACCTCCCTTAATATAATTCTTTCCAGATACAACTATTTTCCTGCAATTACATTTTTTTACTACTGAAGAAAATGTCCTTGTGTAACTAGTCCATGAAATATATGTAGAATTCTAATTAATGTCTTTCTTAAAAGAAAGGAACGGATTTGTGAAATGTAGACTAGAATAATCTATTAACCTGTTGAAAATTTAAGGCAATGTGTTTTTTGCTAAATAAACATCTTAGGAATTAAATATCATCTAATATTACCACATGCCAAGAACTAAAGAGAAAGCCTAGAAAGTCAAGAATAAAGGGGAAAAGTCTGAGTTGCTGTGTTTTTATTCATTATGTCTCACATTTCTTAGCACAATCATGATAAATCTCTTAATATTCATAAATAGCAGATGGTTGACACTAGCCAAATAGAGAGATGGATTGATGGAAAGACAGAGAATGTCTGCTACCAGTTAAGCTTGCAAAAACATCAAAGAGTAGTTGTATGCCTTCTATAAATGAAAATAAGTTCTGACTATATATCTTGATCCTTTCATACTGTAGATCAATAAGCATTAATAGAAGCTTGATATATTCATGCATTCTGAGCAAACTAGTTAATTTATATGTGGTAAAATGTACCCTTTCAGCGATCCCTGAAGCCCTGCAGTCATGGCAATGTAAAGAGCCCTTGAAGTCATTATTGCCAAGAAGGACATTCATTACTCTGTCCATTCAAGCACATTCCAATCGTGCCATAAGGAATGTCATGTTCAAAGCACCACACTTTTGGGCAAAGAACTTTCCATTATAGAATTGAGTTAATGAACATCAGTCTGCAAGTATATCCAGGCAAACAGTAATAATGCACAGGGAGGACTCTGGGGCCAAATAAAAAAAAAAGTGCTACAAAAACAAACTAATATGAAAACACAGAATGTTGCTTTTAACATAATTAAGGGAATTCTTAGAGGAAGAATATTTCATTTTACTTGTATTTATTTGATAGTACATATGAATTTAGGATAGTGAAGTACTATCAATCCAGGGTGATTGCTTGAGTTAAATTGACGTTATTCATTGAAATGGTCTATTGAAAGATGGTGTTACTTCATATTAAAGGTAGGTGACATATAATATAGTAAAATAGCTCTTATTTGAAGTGACTGATATACTATGATAAATAAAGATAAAATAAAATAGTTGAAAAATCACTGAAACAAAATCAATAAATTAACTTTTCAAAAACTCATAAAGGTTATAAATATTAGTACATATAAATCAATCAAAATAATATAACATAAAGGAGAACATGGCATAGATCAGAGTATAGCACAACTTTTGTTAAAATTTTTTGGAGAGAGTATGACTAGTTCATATGAATAGTTGCTGTCTTAAGAGAGCCTCTGTTGTGTTATATAAATAAGACATTCATTGGAATCAGAAAACAAGAAAATAATACAAGTGATTTTTATAAACTTCCATAAATTTTAGAAATGAAATGGAATCATTTGTAGAGATATGAAGAATGACATCATGAAGGTAGTTACATAGGTGAAAAGGTCTTAAAGGGTTAATGCATTCATTCATTCCGCAAGGATTTATAGAATTCAATTTTGCATTAGATGAGTAACTTTAACTATCTATAATAATGAAAGATCATAATTTGAAAAGTTTGAGCAGCATTCTGAAGATGATAATTCTCCTGAGAGGCAGAGGAAAAATCAAATCCAGACAGCCTTTGCTGTGCTGTGCCTGCTTTTGTTACACCCAAATAAAAGCCATGTTGAGGGAGAGGATACAGCTGAAACACTTTGCTTATTACTTCAGGAAGCCAAGAAATTACCCAAATGATTTTTAAACATAATCTGGATTCAAAAGTTCATATGTAAAATTAGACATATAAAATCTAATAATAAACATGTATGAATAACTCTTCCCTTATAATTTATTAATAATTGGGATGATGTTTTTCTTTTTCTTTTCTCTCTTTCCTTTTTTTTAGCATCAGAACAAAACCAGGAGGTAAATTTATTATCCATGGGCCTTACTTTTCCTTTTATAGTGGAAATAGATTGGTTGAGTAAGATGGATTGAACATTTATATTTTCTGCTTAATTGTATACTTCATTAAAAACAAAGATGTTAGTGATAAAACTGGTTCAATAAATAGGTTAATATTTAAAACAGAAATCAAACAGGTAACTTTCTAGTTTTGAATGAGAAAATGTGTTGTCAGAATCCAGATTTGGTGAGTAGATCTCATGTGATTGGTGCTCCGATTCTATAGAGCAAAGATAATGGACCTCCACGAGAGGATTCTGAGTGGGCCTGCTCAGTAGTTGAGGACTCTGCAATAGAATGATAGCCAACAGACCAGAGGTACCAATAGAATGATATTCCTAGAAAGGAAAGTACTCAAGGGGAAAACCCTCATAAATAAAGACAATAGAAAAAGAGTTGGGAATCACCTAAGGAGAACCAATAAATTAATTTTTTCAAAAAAATTTTAAAGGGTACAAATAAGAGATGAAAATATAAAATCTTCAAAATTATATAACATAAAAACACTTTGGCATAGATCAGAATATCATTAACCGTTGCTGAATGCATATTTGGCAAACAGAAAATGCTGTCTTTTTTTCTATTATCTAATACTGCATAAAAAATATCCTACTGCTATGTATCCTAAATAAAGTTTTTGGTTTTTCTCATGATTTTTGAGTAAGGAGTTTTACAAGAGCTAACTTTCTGATCCACCCAAAAGGTCAGCAGGTGCATGGAACAGGAGGAAACACTTTGCCATGCCCCCCTCCTTTCCTTAGCATAAGGATCCAAACACAACTATACTTCATAAATTGAATCTGCCCACCAAAAAGCAGAAGTAGATGCTGCCAGCAGAATTAAAGCTATACCTTAAATTGGCAGTTTTGTAACATTCTGTTTGTGAGATATGTGAAAAATGTAGCCAAATTCAAGGGGGAGATTAGACTACTCATAGAACATAGTGTCATCAAATAACACTGGAATTTTTGCTTTGCATAAGTGTGTATGTGTGTGTATGTGTATTGTGTGCCCATGGGCCTGTGTGTGTATGTGTGTGTGTGTGTGTGTGTGTGTGTTTGTGTGAATATGTGCATTTGGAAACCACTGGCCTGTATCAGCTGATGTCTTGAGTCTTCTACTTATTCTTTGAGGAAGAGTCTTTAATTGATCCTGGAGCTTGGCCAGTGGTTACCTGCCTCTGTAATTTTAGGTGGAAGTCACCACATCTGGAATTCACATGAATGTGGGGGATCACTATTTTTGAACAGTAAGCATTTTACCCACTGAGTTACCTCTCCAACTTGGTTTTCAGGCTGTGTTCAAGAAATAGTCAGCCTCTGTGCAGTTAAAGCAATTCTAAGTAGAGTACAATCTCATTGAAAGGGCAAGCAATATACAGTGTGTTTGATGAACACAAGGGGCTTGTAGTACTTTCAACAGAGGATGTATTTAAGGAAGTGGTGAGAGAATAGATATTTTAATCCCAGAGCTTTGAAGGTGATGGAGAAGGCATATTTAATTCATTTGACCAAGAGCAATTATTGCAGTGGAAAGACATGTGTGGAATTTGCTTTATCAGTCTTGATATTTTCTCCATGAAGGAATGATAAATGTTTGAGGAAATATATATTTACTCTGACTTGAACATTAAACAATGTATGCAGGTATTGAAACATCACATGATACCTCATAAATTTTTATGGCTTTGTGTGTCAGTTTAAAATAAAGGGAAACTATAAATAAAAAGTGAATAAGGAGAGGCTGAAAGTAGAAAGCCAATAAGCTTAAGATAACATTTAATAGAAATATTCAAGAATAACAGATTTAAGGTGATTTGAATGTAAAGAATTGTGGAGTCGCCATCATGTTGGGAAGGGCCACAGAAACTCGCAGTGAAAACATTTTCAGCTGAAGGTAGGGCAGAAGACTTTTATCCAATCTTTTTCTCAGCTATCAAATGGAAAGAAACTTTACACATTTTTCTTACAGGAATCCAACAAAAATTGTTTAATGTGCCACATGAAGTGAGATTTTGTTAGAGATGGCTATTGAGGGCCAAAAAAGGGTCACAATTAAGGGTGGCTGAGCAGAACCCATGTCTTTCCAAGGCAGTCAGGACTAGATATCCTAAATGACTTCCTTCATCTCAACTAAATGCTTCTCTTAATGATGGAAGGAAGTATAAATTTATATTTTAGTTGTTATTCCATCTTTTAGTTGTTTGTCAAGTTTATATGCTTCATATTTTTCAATATTTATACTTTTGACAAAAATGATCAGCTTGAAATCTTATAGGATTTTAAACACACTTATGCAAATAAACATACTACAATATGTATGTCTCTAGTGGCTGTAGGACTTATAAATAGTAAGTGACCAGAATTGTTTTATTGAACAAGTGAGGGGATGAATGTTTCAGTAATTTTATTTATTTCCTCTATAGCTTTTGGAAAAGCTTTACTTTATTATGGTTGTTAGTGTGAATCCAAATCATATAGCCATAAGTGAATATCTATTGTATCTATTAATACCAAAGGTAGCAGTGAAAGAAGTGTGTGTAGAAAAGAGTGCATGTAATCCCAACATTCATGGGTAGGGTCAATCCCACGTTTCCAATTTACCACTAGCTCCTTTTATGGGGCTAGATTGTAAAACAGAGAGGGAGACAGAGCACAGCACATTGACTTCTATGTTTTAATTCACTACCTATTTACTAAAATATATTTTTGGGTATCTAAAAGTTTAGCGAGTCATTTTTGTCTTCAAAAGAATTTGATGATGGAGGATCCTTTTGGGGTTATCATTGTAGATACTTATTTCAATCATGCTCCCTTGACTTCAGTGCTTTTCAAAAGTACAGACAGTTGAACCCTTTTTAATAAGGAGTAGCAGCTTCCCCATCCTCCCAAACCAGGGATCAAATGGAACGCCTTCTCCTCTCCTCACACTGACTCCTTCAGGCTTCTTCCTGCTTCTGCCTAGTGACCCCCATACCATAGGTAACAGGAAGGTTAAGATTTTATAATAACTATATAAGTTTAGTGCCAATGGAAATTTCTCACTCAATAGCCAAGGATATTTGATCCTGTCTATGGATTTCTGATTAGGTCTTGACCGGTACTATCCACTCTGAGACATCAACACATCTCCCTAGATATTTGTGTCTGCTTCCTCCACTAAAATAAAGTGCAATGTGCTAATACCTCCCCTATATACTCAGATATGCTAGGCTGGGAACCTAGCCCTGATCTTCACATGCCTGTACTTAGCACACTAGCACAACTAAGCATGCTTGAAATACTTGCATTTTCAATATGGGATGTACTACAATGTGACATTAAAAAGGGAGCTTCTCAAAGGATCACTTATTGAACTATTTATATTTATGAGGTAATTGTATATATTTTAATAAAGGTTCTTTAATAACTCATCATTGTTGAGAAACTAAAGTTTCGAAAATCAGCAAGAAGTATGAACTGTTAAGGGGATGATCGATTAAAAGGAAATTAAAGTCAGACATGGTGGTACACACCTTTAATCCCAACACTTGGGAGGCAGAGGTAGGAGGATCACCATGAGTTCAAGGCCACCTTGAGACTGCTTACTGAATTCCAGATCAGTCTGGGCTAGAGTTAAGACCCTACCTCCAAAAACCAAACTCAGACAATAAGTAAATAAATAAATAAATAATAAAAAAAATAAAAAAGAAGGAAACTTTGCTATCTAATAGGAAGTAAAATGTCCTCTAATAACCCAAATAACATTTCAGTGTTTCTTTTACTTATTTTTGGAAATTGTATAAAAATAACTAGGATAGCAACCTCACATGATACCATAGACCTAGAAATATTTCCATTTTCATCGTGTCACCATGGGAGCTTTAGGTAGAGAAAAAAAACTTACCCTCAGATTCCTGAAGAGAAGAAAGAGTAATACTTCTGAAGTAAAATAAAATTAGTGGTCAGCAGACCCAGCAAGCAGCTAGCACGAGTCTGTGCTCTATTGAACACAGACCTAAGGAAAGGCTGACACTCTGATGTTCCCAGTAAATATAGCACACTGAATAAAGTAAAGCAAATATTAAGGTGACTGTCCTTGTCTAAGCTAAGAGGTCCTCATAAATTCTGTGTGACTAAATATAGTATATGTGTATATAAAAAAGCAGAAAAATTGTTTGGTTTGTCTTCTGACAAAATTTTGGAGTTTGCACTTGTTCTTTCCAAATATTTAATTTTTTTCTAATTATGTGGTTCTTGGCATTAGGCATCCATTCCAATAATATTGTGGTAACAAAATATTTGAGGGTTGGATTCTGTGTAATAAAAATACAGGTCAAAATTAGCACCACCTAAAATTTGCAAATGTAACCTTATTTAGAAATAATATGTTCTTTGGAGATGTAATATAGCTAAAATGAAGTCATAATGGCTCAGAGTGGTCCTGATGCACTATAACGACTCTCCTTAAAACAGACAATACAGAGATGAGCACAGGGGCAAAATGGCAGGTAAAGACAGAGGAAAATCCTGAGATATAAAGCTATCAACCAAGGAGCAGAAAGGATTCCAAAGCAGTACTAAAAGCAAGGAAGAGACAAGGAAAGCATTTACTCAGACTCTAGAAGGACCCTGTCCTTGTTGGCACCTTGATTTCAGACTTCTGATCTTCAAAACTCATGTCAACTAATTTTTGTTTTTCTACTCAGTTCCTTCTATTTTGGTATGGTAGCCCTAGGAAGCTAATATAAATATCTGAATAAAGTTAAAGAAAATCAGTGTCAGATCTATCTTTAGCATAAGAATTTGTTTGGTAAATAATGATTTCTTGAGTACTAAGAATATAGGATGACACTTGAGAGAAATAATACTGGTGTAAACAAATATAAAGAGTGATTTTTTTAAAAATTAAAACATTTTCCTTCACAACATACACAGTTGGCTTCCATGGAGGGGAATAGGTAAAACAATCTGAACTACAAAAAAATTGTTTAGTAAACACACTGATCAACAATACAGCTTTAAAATCAAACTTTTCTGCCTAGAATACACCTATGTTTTATTCACAAATCTATTTATTTATCTCAAAATTTTTGTCTACCTTATGGGTGACACTTGCTTTTCCCATCAAATTCAATATACTGAAGATGATGCAGATATAATTATTTAGCATGATTACTTTCTAAGATACAGCAGGGGTTCAGTAAGTGAGAGAGAAATATTAGAAAATAGGAATAAAGGAAGCCAGAAACATAAAGCAGAATAAGAAAATTCAGAGGGAATGAAAAATGAAGAATAGGTGGGACTCAAGGAATGTTGGTTGGTTGATCCTCAGGATAATACTGCTAAGAAAACTCCATGACTCAAAATTTCCAATTTTTCAAATTCTTGTTCTTTCTACTCCAACATATCCCCTTTATCAGGTATTGTTTATGTTCTTTTTTAACAAAAGCTATATAAATCTTCATCCTTCTCAGTTGTATGAACTTTTCTTAAAGTGAAAAACAAATGTCTACTCACCTCAGACAGGACACCAACAATATACCAAATAAATAAGTCCACACAAGTCTAGTTGTTGAAATAATGAGTTTATTGAAGATATAGGAAAATGGGTGAATGCACGCATATAGGAGCAGAAATAACTTATTGTGGGGTGCTATAGCATAGGAATTTTTATTCTCCTGAAATTATTAGCTGCTTCTATATCCCCAAGGAGGGCAGAAACTCTTGAGCCCCTCCCCAATGAGTGAGCATTGATGGTCCCATTTTTTTTTGTGAGATTCCAGTGGCTAATTACAGCTTCTGAGAGTTCTTAAAAATGATGACTTTCTATGTCTGGAGGACATATATGTTCCCCAACATTGTCATATGCTGAAAGCAGACTTAACACCTCCTCTGGGTTCTAGACAGAACACTGAGTTTAGAAAGTGGATATTGTAATCTCTTTCTGGGCTGATCTATGTTGTGCCTTATACCTTGGCTGTTTTTGCATCCAAAATGTAAGAAGAAAACAGAATTGGTCTTTTTCAGATTGTTTTCTGCATTAATTAGAAGCAAATATCAAACATAGTCCTTATTGTTTCCTGAGTTAAATTACATAAGGTTATGCATTATAGAATAGGCATTATAGTATTGGACAGCATTAAGTTTGCATTCTTAGTAAGTGGCTGTAAATTAGTCTTTAACATACTCTCCTTGCATCCCTATCCTGTCTTGGTTGTTTCTTTCTTTACTAATTTTTGATGACTTCCAATCTCTCCCTTCTCTGTCTCCAAATATCTCATCTCGGTTCTGTCTCTCTTCATATAGCTTTCTTATATTTTGACTCTAGCCATATGGCTTCAGCTATCACATTTTGGTACTTGAGTCTAAATCAGTATGTTGGACTCTAAATCATAATTTTTAAAATCTTTTCATTTTTCACTAATTCATATTTTGCTATTTTTTTCCTACATGTCCACCATAGTACATATGTCCCCTGATAAATCGTTCCCACATTGTCTATGCCCTTCACCTCTTTGATCCTTGCTTCTGTTCTCAGACATCATTTTGAACTGTCTGCTCTTGTCTGTATCCCCTCTAGAATGATCAATAGGGTGATATCCAGCGAAGCATGTTGCTGACTTTTCTGCAGACAGGGAATGTCAACTTTACAGGCAGGAGTCGGGCTCAGGCACACTAAAGTGAGAAAGGGGCACAATGATATTTTAATAACAGATGCAGATAGAACCCAGGAGAGATAAGAGTAAAATGGAATGGAAAAAAGCCGGACGTGGTGGCACGTGCCTTTAATCCCAGCACTCCTGAGGCAGAGGTAGGAGAATCACTGTGAGTTCAAGGCCACCCTGAGAATACATAGTGAAGTCCAGGTTAGCCTGAGCTACAGTGAGACCCTACCTTGAAAAAGAAAAAAAAAGATGGGATGGAAGAAAATATTATCCAAGGGGGTCAGAGCTTGGTAAAGAGCAAAATGACAACCTCTCTATCTTTTCAATATGTGGTTCAAATAATTTGTTCTAATTCTTTTTTTTTAATTTAATATTTTTCTGAACATTTATTTCTAATCTTTCTTTACACTTTGTGTCATAGCTTGATTCATGTACTATTGGAATTTCTGGTCATATTATCTCATTAGCTGGCTGTATTCCTGGGAAATGCTGCAACCTCTTATTGTTGGCAGTATATGAATATAGTTGTTCTGCTTGGTTAAGGCTTTTCTGATATGTGAAGTCATAGTGTCTGGGAATAGGAAAATTACAATAAATAATTTTCTATTAAATGAGGCAATGATATTGTCACATCATTCTGAAGTATTACACAAAACACAAAAATGTTATTGAATTTCATGACTAAATAGTATATAAGCAAAAGTGAATTCCTCTGAGCCCCACTTCCCCTAATCCTATTTAAGCTAATACCATAAATAATAATTAAAATTTCATTTACTGTAAAATATTTATTTAAAGTTATTTTAGGAAAATTAGACTGTCTAAAATTGCTACATGTTTCCTTTATGAAAAGGGAAACACTTGAATCATTAAGTATGTGTATATGTATATATGCATATAAATTATAAATATATGTATATATATCATTTTGACAAAATATTTCTAAAATTCATATGCATGATTAGTATATGTCTTGAGGTTGTCATTAAACGCTTTAAGATCCTTGAGGTAGTTTTTCAATGAAACCATATGTTTTTCAGAAACATTTTCTATTACCTTATTGTATATGCACTTCTTCAGTATATGACTGGCCATGATGTTATATTAAGCAGATCTTTTGCTTTTCCCATGCCTTTCCTCACAGCCCAGAATTGGCTGTTCAACATCAACCAACCACTGGCAGCCACATGATGTTTGGCCATAAACTGTGCATCATGATGGCTTAGATTTTCCCACACCCATAGAAAAAGCCATTCCAGTAAATGCATTAAATAAAGAAGCTAGCAAATTTTAATACTTCTCAGGATATTTGCCCAGGCACTGAAATCAAAATTCCATATTTTGAGGCTGGCAAGATATCTCAGTGGTTAAAGGCACTTGTTACAAAGACTGACAATCCAAGTTTGATTCCCCAGCACCAATGTAAAGCCAGATGCACAAGCCATACATGTTTCTGAATTTTTCTTATTCTGACAGGTGTCCCTGGCATTCAATCCCATTCCTCTCTCTCTCTATTTCTGTTATACAAGTTCTCACTAACTTTGAAATTTGGTGACCCTATTTTCATCTTTGACGGTGAAAGTGTTACTATTTTCAGATTGCTATGTCTTTTGAAAAAGCATAACTGTTAGATATAATCCAGGTATTATAGATATCATAACAAATTATTTAAAATGTATTTCTGCTTCTTGAATCTTCTGTATAAAGACTGTATGACTTGTCTCTTTCTATTGAAACTAAATTTGGGTTTGAAGCCAAAGCAATATAAGATTTAAACTTGGCCTCTTTGAAATAAAAAATATGAGGATATATTAAACTTGTACAAAAAAGGCAATGATGACATTTGTGTTGAATATAAGTGAAATATAAGAAGGGAACGTGATATGACTATGGATGGAATTAAGCAAATATATGCTTCATTTGTCTCAAGAAAAATTGTGTCAGCAGCTGTTATCAACAACTAAAAATGGGTTAAGAGCAGGCAGCCAAGGTGTTTAAAAACAGTGCCTGAGGAAGAATAATTGTGGGAACCAAGAAAATTATATTTGTAATAGAGAAGATCTGGTGGAATGTATACATCTGAGGATTGTCATAAGGATGAAGGAGAGCTTGGCTCTGTGTAATGCATCAGGTGATAAGATGGCCAAAATATAGAATTTAGGTTGAGGCAAATGATAACTAAGGATAAGAATTAAAAGTGACCCATTGAAACTGGCAACCCAGTGTATCTGGAATGTTCCCTGATCCTGTTATTTGGATGAGAGTAGAAAAGCAGCTACTGAAGAGATACTCAAATCATCTGGACAAATAGCATAGAAATAGACAAAGCTGGGTTATAAATAAGGGATTCTGATTCAAATAAGCAGGGGAGGGGGAATGAGGTCCATTTTTAAAAGCGTGAGTAGTAATAGGGAGAGTCACCAAGAGCCATCTATGGCCTTTTTCATTAGAATTCTTGGGATGTGAAAACCACAAAAAGGAACCCAGAATTTTAAAATCTGATTTTAAAAGTGTATCAAATAAGATGTTAATCACATGAACTGTCTGGACTTTATATACCGGAGGGCCTCATTGAATACCATGAAGCCTGGGCATAAGCAATTATTCTCAAAGTAATAACAAATCCTCCTCATTGACTACCATGATCAATAATCAGTTGGTCTGCAGAGTCAAGTAGAACCTTTTGGTCCTAAAATCTCTTGACTGGACTGAATTTCAATTTCAAAGATAACAAAATATACTAGAATGACATTGTCTTCCTCTGAGGTTGGAGATCATAAAATCACCCTAAAACAATCTTGCTGTTTTTCAATTTCTGCAGTTTCCCTATTCCCGAGTAACTGTTGATCTTATTTATCCAGTACTCTTACTGACTGCTCCAATAATCTCTGTGTTTTCAACAATATATTTTAAAGTTGTATATATTCGTTTCAGTAGTACTGTCTCTTTGATTAAGTGCACTTTTATAAAAAAAACACTGTGTATGGTTGAATCCTTACTTAACCAAAAAATATTCACATTATTTTTTACTGTCAGTCATATACATGTTAATCATAGCAAGTAAGGATACTTCTGGGATAAATTTAATGATACAGACATTTTTGCTATCCCTAATGAAAAAAATTCCAGTATATTTCCAAATTTTTACCTAAGTTACTAACACTTTTCCTGCCACCTACAAGGACTCAATGGTAACAATTTTTTCTCTCTGGGGTCACCACCTGCTATGTCTCCCATCTTTTCTCTGCTTGAGTTCCATGCTTCTTGCTATTAATACATCTTGCTTACCAAGATCTCTCTATTTCTCTAAGATCTTTATATATTCTGTGCCCTGTGCCCTGTTCTTCCATTATAGAGGACTATATGGCATTATGTTAGTTTCTGCTGGTCAAATGCCACCATATCAGAGATACACTCCCTGTGTAAGTTTGAAGAACATAGCTCCCTTGTCTCTACCCCTTGGATACTAATATATGCATAGCACATCGTGTCATAATCTCAATTTCAACTGCAATTGTCTCTTCCTAGCTTCCTTCATATCAACCAATAAGTTCTACAAAGTCAGTGGCCAATTCATTTTAATTAATATTTTTCCCCAGGGCTCTTATCAATATACATTACATAGCAGATACTCAATAAATACATGTGCATTGGATGCATGATTGACAGAATGAAAAGTAGGAGAATTTCGTTTCAGTTTGTTACATGTCTTTACTGGGAATATATTAAATAAAGTCTATTCATTCTAGATTAACATACTAAGAAGGGTTAAAAATGATTTCACCTGTCTATCTTCACAAAAGGTTCATTAATTTTTATTTATTTAAAGGGTCTTAGAAGCCTCTGTGTTCCCTTCACTGCAGTTGCTCTTGTGAAGGATAAAGTTTTACCAAGAATTAAAATTCATTAATCAGTCAAAAGTAGTATTTGAGGTAACTCTGGAACAGATGAAAATCCTGACTAATTCACCTGTACCAATATCACTGTTTTCAGGGAGGAGAAGCGATGCAGGAAGAGGTAAAGAGACTTGACCTTCTGCTAAGTGATGTCTTTGTAAATGAGCTCTAGTCAATTTGTCCTGTAATAGAATGCACAGGAGACACATGGTGGACAGATGTGGAGGCATGAAACCCACTGGGAACAGAGGATGCACTTGGTAGTCCAGGTAAACAGAGGTGCGTGCAGTGCATTGCTATGCTTCCAAGTTGGGATATTACCTTCTGTGTTTTTTTTTAATTTTTGTAAAGTATTCCCATAAAGCAATAAACACAGTAACCCAATTATCTGTTCCATTTAATTACTGAGTAGTATACCTAATTGATATACTCTAATTTCAGTCCTGTTAAATGTAACAAATCTCTAGTGTGAAATAATTTAACAATCAGCAGAAAAAATACTGATAACATTAGTGTAATTTTATACTCTGCCTAGATCTTACATTTTACCTCAACCTCCAATTAAAGCCTATGTTACAAATACGAATGGTTTGTATACATAAGTTGTTTGTATTTTTAAAATGTGCCTTTGCAAATGGTATTGTAAAGAAACATTTATCAAATAAATTTTGTTTCAAGTTTCTCTGGAGAATACATTTGAAAAAAATGTTTGAGCTAGCAAAATTCTCCATTAGTTAGTGCAATTTCCAGCCCTCTGAGCAGACATGTAAGATATTTGCCAGAAGCAGGTAACCCACTGAGTCTCTCGGCTGCCCTCAATCCCGTGTATATGCCTGTGGTAAAAGGACAAAAATCTTCCTCAGTCACATGCTTTTCCACTCTCTAGATGGCGAAGAACCATAGCAATTCAAGGGGCTGGAGAGACATAGGAATGGCTTGCTCTGGTTTAGAACTTTCACTGGAATCATATGAAACTTTGCATAAAAATACAAAGGTTTATATAAACAAATAAATACATGAAAATAATTGTAAACCCATGAAAATGTAAGGCTGTGGTTTAGATAAATATCCAAAATACTGAGAAACTAAAACAAAAAAGAGAAAGAAAAAGAAAGAAAGAAAGAAAGAAAGAAAGGAAGGAAGGAAGGAAGGAAGGAAGGAAGGAAGGAAGGAAGGAAGGAAGGAAGGAAGGACGACAAATGTTGATAGGCAGGTACCATGAGCACTACAAAAATATGAAAGCCAATGAGTAGTTTTAAAATAATTATATATAAAGTTTCCTAAAACTTGAAGCCCATAATACTTTTTTCAAAAAGCATGCAATTAGAGAAATCAACAAAAAGACAGAATATGCATATATCATATTGGTAATGGGGCAGGAATCAGGCACTTGGCATGAAGACTGATATCTATTTGGCTGTTGTTGTCTTATTGTTGCTGGTTGTTTGACATAAGGTCTCACACCATATGCCAAACTCACTCATCACTATCAATCTTCCTGCCTCAGCCTAAGTGTACTGGAATTACAGAATGTACCACAATTCCTGCCCCCATATATTTTATGATATCTGATCAGACATATCTGATATTTTATGATATATACATATATATATATATGATCACTTTAATGAGTATATGTGTGCATGTGTGTATGTTAGCATGTGCTAAGGGGTATATCCGTGAGTCAGTCCTCACTTTCTAAACTGTTAGAGGAAGGGTCTCTCATTATATAACTCTGCTCAGGCTAGCTGACCCACAAGCTTCAGAGAAACTCCTCTGTCTCCATATCCCACCTTACTGTCGATATGCTGTGATTAACGGTGCCCGTTAAGCATTCAACTTTTAACAGAGGTTCTGTGAATCAGAAATCAGGTATACATACTCACAATGCTAAGTTTACCAAGCCCCCTGGTATCTCTTGTATTTTTTAATATTTTATTTATGAAAGAGAGAGAGAGAGAAAAAAAGAGAGAGGGAGAGCATGCCAGTGCCTTCAACCACTGTAAATAAACTGCAGAGGCATTCATCACTTTGCACATCTGACTTTATGTAGGTATTAGGTAATAGAGTCCAGGTTGTCAGGTTTGCAAGCAAACAACTATAACCACTAAGCCATCTCTCCAACCTCTATTGTAAATTTTATTACATTAATTCCATTGAGCCTTGAATTCCTCCTTTGCAACCCTTGCCCTACAACTGCCTACATAGTTAGTGTTTTCTATTAGTGGGTATACTTGTCATGCATGATGACCAATACTAATCCATTATTAAGGAGCAATGACCAGAGTTCATGTTATGGTTGGAATGAACTGTCCCACATGTTTTGACTGCTTTGTCCCCAGGTGTCAGCAATTTTGGAAAGTAATGAAGATTTGGGGGACAGGGGTAGAACCTTGCTGGGAGACATGTGTCATGAGAGAAAGGACCTTGAAGTTTATTATTCTAGTCCACTGGGTAGTTGTGACTCAGGCTTTCTGCTAGGCCTGTCATGCTTCCCCTGCCATGATGAAACTTCTCAAAGGCGGAAGGTGACATCATCTCTTTTCTTCAATAAGCTGCTTCTACTCAGGTGTTTTGTCCTATCAATGAAAAGGCAGCTGTTGCAGTTTGTGTTCGGGTTCACATTCTTTGGGTTTTGGCAAATATTTGAAAATATTTACTTTCACGCTGAATATTTTCCCTGTCCTGAATCCTCTGTGGTTTCCTCATTCACTTTCTGTCCCTCCTTCTACAAGGCAGAGCCCACACCCTCCACCTGCAAATATTGATCATCTTTTCATCTAAGTTTTCCCATCTTCTCATCTTCTTGAGTGAAGTCTCTAATCAGATCTTTTACTCAAATTTAAATTATGATGTTTTGTTCTCATTCATCAATTTTAAGGATCTATATAAATTTTAAAAACTCCTGTTGATCAGATATGTGTTTTAAAATTATTTTTTCCTATGTTGTTGCTTGTCTCTTTAATCTCTTAGTTTCATCAATTTTTATTCAAGAAAAACACTGCCTTCTATGTGAAATGTCAACCAGTCAAACAGAAATAATCAATGAAGGTATAAAGCATTGTGATAGGGAAATACTCATTGCAGAAGCTCCAAACACAAGAGGGTAAGGAATAAATGAATAGAAAATTGTTTATAATTTATTATGGGAGACATGTTCAAGGTGAGCACAAAAATTCACAGGCGTCAAACAGGGCTTCAGGATAAGGTAATTTCAGAACTGCAATGGCATATTTTAGTAAGTAGGTCGAGAAATTCTTGGCAAGAAATGTGGGCATTAGGCAAAGCACTGAAGACATGAATAGTATGATTTGCAAGGGAATCACTAGAACTTTTCAGTGTGAATACATGGATAGCAAATGATGAGGCTGGAGATGAAATGAATTTTGGAGTGCCCTCCTGTTCCTAAACAAAAAGGTTAACTTTATCCAAGAAGTGAATGGGAAGGATTGATAGAAAATTAAGCTTTTAGTTATTTTGGGATTCTGTCACCAAGAAAGGAAACAGAAGAATATCTGAATCATGAAAAATATCCCCTGTTACACTGTAGTGTATTTCTACAAACTGGACTGAAAAAAGGGAAAGGCGCAGAATTCAAAATGACTTACGTGAGTGTTTAATCCAGAACTTTATTGTATGAACATATTGCATGTTTGTTATTTCAAAGAATAAAAGGTTAACTAGATAAACAATTGAGAAGTGAAGGACCAGCAAAATCAATTTCAACAGATAAAAGGATAAAAAGGCAGTGAGCCACAAAGGATGGCTTTGCATCCCTAGCTTTCTGAAATAAGACTTAGTAGCTATTTAAGGTAAAGAGGTTTCTACTCTACTGCGGAATCAGTCTTCATGGTGTGCATAACTGATAGCATAACAGTGAGTCTTTTTATTATATCATTGTAGTTTTGAAGAACACAGCATCCAGAGAATAGCACCTCTGTTTTCCTTGATGAATAACCTGAAATGATGAATCTGAATTTGAAAATTTCAGGATGTTCCATTCAAGATCACCTTCATTGAGTAGCTCACTCACTTCAGGAATGTGTATTTGCAGCCCAAAGTACTTGATATTATTAAAGTATTCATTTTTTTCTTACATTGGAAGGCTGATGAAACTAGTTCCTTTGTCCATGCAGCATAGCAGAAACAAGGTGAACCCATACGCCAGTGAGTGGCATGAGCAGCCCATCGAAAAGCACAGTGTTCCTCAAGAGCTCTCTTACATATAGTCCACTCTGCAGGAAGGAATTTCTCCTTCAGTTAATCCTCAAGGAAATGCTCTCAGAAACCTTCCCAAGAGGTGTCTCTCCTCCCTGATTCCTAGTAAAGTTCACACTAGTACTTAACCATGACATAGCCAATAATGGAATACTATTCACAAGTGAAAAAATAACAAACTTCTGATACATTCCATAGCATTCATCATGAATTCATCTTAGAGTCATACTAAGGATTTTTTTTAAAGACAGACTATGAATACTACAATCGTGTTATATTCTTACAAAAACAAACCATGGGGATGGAGAGATCAGTGTTTTCCATAGGCCAAGGTAGTCCTGGGATTTAAATACAAAGGAGAATGGATGAATTTTTGCGGTGATGAAGCTATATTATATTTGTATTGTGTGTTTGGGGGTTGGTTGGTTTATTTGATGGTTGGTTTTGGTTTTTGTGTGTTAAGTTTTTTTAAATTTTCAACCTGGACTTGAACTCAGTGTGTAGCCAAGAAATTGACTTTGAAGTTTTAGCCCTTCTGTCTGCATATCCCAAGTACTGAGATTACAGATAAATATCAACATGTCCAGACTGACTATATTGATGGACACAAATATGTATGTTTGCAAAAATCATGCAACTATGTCTTTGGAAAAAAATTGTACAGTGTTAGCTATAACTTATTTTTAAAACAATTAACATTGTTCCTGGCTTAAAGACTAACCTGGATGAAAGTAATTTTAAATTTTAGGGTCAACTAAGTTCCAAAGTTACAGTTCTCACCACAATTCAATGATTTTTCTTTAAAACTGAGCTAGAAGTGGGTGAACAATTTACTTGGAAAGAAATTAAATAAAGCAAGCAGATGCAGTTTAGGCATCGATACTTAAGTTTCTAGGCAGTGGCCTGGAAACCCTAAGGATCCAAGAGCAATATATACTGACCACACTTCAGTGTATTCCTCAGAGCAAAAGTAAGAGGAATTCTACCTAATTCATACTCAGTCTGTTGTTTTTGGACCAACACTGAATGCCAATACATGTAACTACCACATTACCAAGAAATTTTAAAGTAATTTTTCATTAATAGGAGATGACATAAATTTCAAACTAAAACTGTTTATGTACATTAGTGTGTATATGGGATTGTTTATAATAGGTTTATATTTTATATCGAAAAGTGCCATCTTTAATAGTACCTGTAACATTAAGTTTTCTGTGGACTGTGAACGTCACAAGTGCCTCTTCCTCCTCAGAAGTAGGAACTTTCCATCTGTAATGTATTCTTCATTGTCATTTGCATCATTATGACACAAATGAGTGGCATAAGCAAGACAAAATAATGAATGAATATTTTGGTCTCATGCTTGGCACAGATCACCTGAACTCCTAGATCTCGTATGAGGAGCCATTGCTTTTCCACAGTGCCTGATGACTTGGCAGACTCCTCTAGAAACAGTTGGTGAGGCCAGAAGCTCATGAACTGCCTCAAGGGCTGTCGTATGCCTTGGTGGTTGTTGAATTAATGGTCCTCTCAGCTCTCCTGACCTCAAATACTTTCTCGAGATGATCATGTGAAATAAATAAATGAACAAGGATGAAATACAATCAAAATCATATTCAGATTTCAGTCATTTCATATAATTAAATGACAATTATTCCCATATTCAATAGTTAATGATTAGCATGTCACAGAGTCAAGTAACTGTGATCCATCAATGTAACCAGAACCATTCCTCTGCTTGCTCATTTTCTGAGCATGCATGATCTATACGCGCGGCAGGCAAGCGTGTGTACTGAGTGTGTACACATCCATGGACAAAGCACAAACTCTGTGCTCAAGGACTCACAGTTTAATAACCAAGACTGTTATATAACACAATTGGCACAGGATTTGTAGTTATGTGAATACTGGACCGTGGAATACAAGAGAGGTACAATTAAATTTGCTTCAAGGCACTGGGAAAAATTTCAGAGAGGTTGAATATAATTGATCTAAGTCATAAAGAGTAACTGTGAATTTTCCAAGTAGAGAAAGAGAAAAGGGTAATTCAAACCAATAAAATAGCATGTACAAAAACAAGTGTGTAGCAAAAGAAATAACTCCCTGGAAAACGGTAGGATATCAGGCATGACAATGGAGGAGAACATTGACCAAATTTACAGGATATAGAAATTAAGTTTGGATTAATGGATTAATTTGACACTAAATATTGTATTTTTCTTAGGTTATAAGCCATAAGACCTTCTCAGTAGACAAACAGAACAAATCAGGACATCGAGTCTCCTGCCCATGTCCTTAGAGCTCCGGAGGCTGTGATAGGAAGAACGCCATGAGATTGAAGTCATCATGGGCTATCCAGTGAGTTCCAGGCTCCATAGGCTGCACAAAGAGATCCTCTCTCAACAAAATAAAATTTAATAATTAAAAGATTTTAAAGATAGGAGAGAAAATAATCTATCAATTAGCAATGAGAGAATACACAGCATAGCTGGGTCTCATATATCCTACTAGAAGCCAGGTAATTTTCTGTTGAGCATAATTCCATAGGTTTATGTCTGCTTATCCTTGAGTTTATATGATTCCTATACTTTCATATGCTTCTCCGGTTTGTACAATTCCATTTGTTGACAAGTTTGTAAAATGAGATCTGATTGAAACTTACCTCAAGTGTCCAGCCTGCTGATTGTGTTCTTTTACCCCATTTCCCCCTTCAGTGCATATTTATCACTCTGTGGCCTTTCTTTATGCTCAGCCCTGACGCAGTATCCTTCCTCTCTTCTGAACAGACATTACACTTTGTAGAAACTACTGACAAATTGCCTCCATATCTTAACTATGTTCCTTTACAACAAGCAACTTTGTCCTTTGCATTTACATTTGAGAGAATTTCTTGAGTCAATTTTTCAGCTGTCTCCTTTAATTCTCTACTGTGTCCGCATCAGGAGATTCATCTATTAAGGGACGTCTTCTTTTTACATGCGTATTAGGCAGGTTAGAAAGTGCTATGGAGTTTTAACAAATGAATCCTAAATTTCTATTGACTTGACACAGTGATGGTAATATAGAATTAATAATTTAATGCTTGTCAGAGAATTTCCCTTCATTTTTGTATACAGAAATCAGAAGCCTGTGGCCTTGAAGATCATAAGGACAAAGGAAGAGGCTGAGCAATGGCATAGGGTACCATGACCAACCAGATCTATGTCACCAGCACTCACACCCCATTGGTTTGAACCATATGCTCAACATAATTGCTAGAAAACTAGAATAGATTCAGAAAAAAGAGAAAGAAAATAAGACAACACTTAGTAAAGAATAAATTGTTTAATCTATGCCAAAACTTCAATCTCCAGTATATCTACATATGATTACATTGAGAGTACTTTTATAGAACATAGATTTTTTTTTAAATTTTATTTGTTTGTTTGGGCTGGAGAGATGGCTCAGCAGTTAAGTAACTTGCCTCCATTGCCTAAGGCCCTGGGTTCAATTCCCCAGGTCCCACATAAGCCAGACCCACAAGGTGGTGGCCCTGGCTTGCGCTCTCTCTCTCTCTCTCTCTCTCTCTCTCTCTCTCTCTCTCTCTCTCTCTCTCTCTCTCTCTCTTTCTCTCTGCTTGAAAATATTTTTTAAATTTTATTTGTTGGTTTGAGTTGCTTATTATGGCCTCTGTAACCAGTGGTTAAACAGTAGAAGTTGAACATGTAGACTTAATAATGCCCAATAGTGATATCACCTCTCACCCACACTATACCTCTGGTCAAGTAAAACCTAGTGTTTTAGGGAAAAAATAAACCTAAGTAGATCAGAGGCAGTCAGCAATTATGATATATATATATCATATATATATATATATGATATATATATATATATATATATATATATATATATATATATATATATATATATATATGTCGTCGCCTCTATTCTCAGAGACCCCAGTGAGGATATAGCAGCATGTTACATGTTATAGCTTCTGGCTTAAAATACAGACCTTTTTATATATAGGAAATCATCCAATTCCACAGGATTCATGCTAAAGCTCTCCAACTAGATGCATAGGATGTGAGGTCATTCTGTGAGGAAATGTATTTGTTATGTTCCATTGTTGGGACTAAATACCTGACAGGAGCAGCTTAAGGGGAAAAAAAAAGGTTTATTGTGTTGAAGAACCAGACTCCATCTTGAAGTTAGGAGCTATTTTGTAACAAAGTTCTGTTTGATTTGACCTTGAACTTGCCTGGAATTTCTGTGACTGTGCTCTACCCCTCCCAAGAATTTCTCCCCCCCACTATGCTGTTACTCTTCCCAGAATCTCCATTATTATGATAAGACCCATGCCATCCTGACTATGCTATCACTCTTCCCAGAATCTACGTTACTCCTCTCCTTGACCATGATAAGACCAAACCATCCAGGGAAAAATGCCAATGTGTATTCTGCTTGCTAAACCCTTTGTTGGAAACTCCCCAGGTTTCTGTATATAAAAACCTCACTTTTTCTTTTGTGGGCTGCTGGTCTCTGAAGCCCTGCTTTTGGGTGAGACAGCCACTGGCCAGCTCCTGTGTGCACAAATATAGCTTGTTTTAATTTGGCCTAATTTGAGTCTGTGGTCTTTTCTTGGCTTCTGGGTTCAACAGTGTCTTACAGTTTAACATGCCAATCCACCACAGTGGAGAAGGTATGGTATTAGGATCTTGAGGTCATGTTTCACTTTGATTCCACAACCAGAGAGCAGAGAATGATGACTCATGGTGCTCAGGCTGCTGTCTTCTATGTGCAATCCAGGACCATAGCCCAGGGAATAGTGTTAAACTAATCAAGATATTCCCTCCAAACATACACACTGGCTAACCTAGTCTAGATAATCCCTCACAGGCATGCTCAGAGACATGTTTCTTAGGCAACAATCACTGAAACTCATCACAGGAAACATTTTGTCATAACATTTAGGTTCATAAATACTCGTGTCCCTACATTTTGATAAATCCTTCCTGTCCTATAGGTCCATTATCTTTAACGATGTTATGGAAACCTTATGGTCATAAAACCTTTGACCTTGGGTCCACATAGGACATAGGAGCTAAGACAGTGACTGCCAACCTATATTAATAAAACATAATTGCAGGGCTTTTCAATTTTATATAGATTATATTTGACAAACTTAATCACTGTGTATTTGGTTATTGTCCCCAAAGCTTCCCTCAGTCTCTGGCATCAGAGTCAGCCTCAGGGGAGAATTCCAAGATATTGTTCACAGTCTCCATTGCTGCCCCCACAACTAGCCCATATGTAGGACTATTTTGGAAGTGATAAGGTAGCCTAAGCAAAGGCTTCTTCATGGTCAGTGGATTTTTTTTTTTATTTTGCAAATTTCATTCTTCAGTATTTCTTTTATGACATTTGTTTTCTTTTCATCATTTACTTCATTGTCTAATATTTGACAGCGCTATCTCTCCTAACTGAGCAGCTTAAAGCACCGTTTATCGTTTCAAAATTTATGTAGGGCAAGGAAGCTGACCTGCTGTGAGTTTTCCTGTTGAGAGTTCCATGTGGCAAGGATCTCATGTCTCCTTCCAACAGTCTGCAATTACTTGAGGCATGCCAGCAGCCACATGGCCAATCCTTTCTGGAGACCCAGAAATTACATAGTAATTTCATTTTTAGGGTTTTATAGAACATTACTATTCTCTTTCTTCCTATGTTTTACTGTCTTCTTGACCTCAACCTCATTGTTCATATAATACTTGTGATTTTGAATTCAGCTCTGCACCTATTGCAATCAGAGTTCAGTGCAGCTTCAACTCAATGTGCTTTGTGCTTAGAGTAGATAAATGCCTCTTTAAATATTGTCACTGATATTGTGTTTTTAACTTCTTGCCCTAAATTTTTCATTACCTGAACAAATGTATCATTTTTTATTCAGTACCTTAATTGCAATTAATCCAAAGCTGAAACCAAATGTCTTTTATAAGTATTATTGTCCACATGGTTCTTAATATTTTATATTCTCCATAGGCTACTTGGAGTAAATAGTCCCTTCAAGGATGTTCCCATATCAATGACCATAGCTTCACATATATTATTGTCCATAGAAGTGAATTTGCATATGTGTTTAAGTTAATGATCTTAATATGATGCTGTTAAAGGAGATTTTCAATGTACACACACACCCATATATATATATATATATATATTGGTTTAAACATAGAGAGTTTCCTGTTTTAGTCAGGAGAATGTGGAGAAGTGACGAAGGAAGGAAGGAAGGAAACCACAAGTCAAGAAATGTGGGTAGTGTTTAAAAGCTGAAAGTGATAACACCCCACAAATATATTATCTTAGCACTCTACATATAGGAATCTAGTAAAAATTTCACTAGGCTAAAACCAGGTATTGGCAGGTCTCTTGAGGATTGCCTTACATTCAAGACAAGAGAGTTGGCATATTGGTTCTAATTTCCATTGTCCATTGGCTGAAATAAATAATTTGTGGCACATATAGTCGCTAAAACTTCCTACTCTCCTTTTGAGATTGCTGAGGAGCATCAATCAAAGAGAACGGAGGCAAGGACTGCTTGGTGTTGGCAGTGGGAAGATGGAATAGAGAACAGGGAAATGATGAGAGTTGAGGGAGATAAGTGAATTATTCAGAATAGTTTTTGTGATCTTTCTTTCATATTTAATGTGATAGGAATTATTTGTTACCTCTCTCATGTTATATCCATGTTTTGGCTACTGTAATGCTTCAAGTAATTATCAAAGTTTATTTGGCCTAGATTATTTTCTTTTGCTCTCTTTCATATAATTTATATATATATATATGTATATATATATATACAATTTCTCAACAACTTTTTTGCTTAAATGTTTGACTTTTTCCTTTAAACAACTATTCATAGTTTTCAGTTAAGAATTTACATTATATATTTTAGAATTTATCAGCACAATATCCATAATGGAATGATCATACATCGTGAGACTAATAAAATTTATAGCATAACTTTTTCATAAATATTGGACCATATTAGGAAGAAATTGAAGCAATTACATAAGCTTTACCTGAAGACAAACATACTTGGCCTAGAAGAGAAGATTTGCATATATTTCCCATTTGCTACTTAAAATATTAAAGTGACATATAATAAAGGGTAAAATTCTTTTTAGATTGACCATTTCTTTTGCTCTATCAACAAAATCTGTAAATGAAACTGGCATGTTGTGTATGTATACTGTATGCCAGTGAGAGGTACAGCCACAAATACAATCTGTTGTATGATAATTTGTAGCCAGTACTCAGCAGTTTCACCCACTATTGTTTTTGTACAGCCAGTGAATGTCAGCATAGAAGAAACAACAAATAATGTCTCAATGCTGGTGAAAATAGTGGTGAATTTACTCGGTCCCTGAATGACTTTTGGGTTATAGAAGGGATGTACAGCATGGGAGGAAGGGAATGTCTGTTTTGACCATTCAGTTAGTGTCTGTTGATGGCAAGTGAAACAAGCTCATCTCCAGGTTAAAAACCACCAAGAGAAGCAGCCCGCATTAATGCAGATGCTAAACCACGTCAAAGTTGTGTTCTCATTGAAGGTTACCTTATACATAATAAACTTCATAAAAGCCTTTTTAAAAGATTTCACATTTTTCAATGCTTATCTTTTTCTGGGCATTAAAATTCCTGGCAGTCTCCCACAAGTCGTATTTAGTATTTGATATCTAACATGTTTATGTTTCTCACTTTTCATTTTTATGTCCTTCATCACAAGAAGCAGTAAGGGAGAAAGGGAATGTATGTCTTGGTTTTGCCCTCTGAGGAACACATTTGGGACTTTGATCATAGTAGTTTTATTACAAAAGAGAACATAAATAACACTCTCTCTGTGTGTGTGTGTGTGTGTGTGTGTGTGTAGTACAAAAAATTCACAACTATAAGTCAAAAATTGAGAAACTTCCTCACAGAACCATAAACACTGAACTAGATCTGAATGTTGGGGCTGGTTGTTTTCTTGTCACAAACTTCCATTCTAAGAGTTGTTTGTTGAGAATCAGAGACGTTCTGTTTGCACTTTCAAAAGTGCTCTTGACTCCAACATTAAGAAAGACTTCCTGTCTGAGATTCCTCTGCTTCTTAAAAACTCCCATATGTTGCCTTCTGGAAGGCTCCACACACACCCAATATGTTGAGCCCTTGAAGGTGTTTCTCCTGTGTGGTTAGTCTTCATTGTCAACTTGTAGAAATTTCGAATCACCATGGAAACACACCTCTGATGGGCTCTATGAGAGTCTTTCTAGAAAGGTGTGAAGACCCATCCTAAATGTAAGCAACATCAACCCATGAAGTGGAGTTTTAGTTAGCTTTCTCCTTACTGGGATAAAATACTTGACATAAATCAGTTTAAGAGAGGAAGGCTTTATGTTGGCCTGAAATTTGAGGTGCAGAGCATGATGGCAGAGCATGAATGACAGCAAGCACTTGGAAGCTGGTCACAGTCGGTGCACAAAGAGCAAGACGAGAGCAATGCAGGGCCATGCTCCACAAGCTCTTTCCCATCCAGGGTCCCAGGCATGGAATGCTGCTGGCCAAATTAAGGGTTGGTATGCCCAACTCACCTTGATCAAGATAATCCTCCACAAGCATTCCCAGAGGCTACCCTATTCTAGATAAGCTGACACTGACCTGCCTAGACACTGTTCTCCTAGGCCATGGTAGGTCCTGCCAAAATGACAAACCATCTAAACCCTCACAGCTGAATATAAGGAGACAGTGAGCTGAACTCCAGCATGCATCTTCCTCTGCTGCTGGTGTGTGCAATGTGATCAGTGCTATTACTTCCCACCGCTGTGAATCTCCTGCCATATGAGTTGTACCTTCAAACTTGGAGACAAAATTGCTTCCTTAAATCCCATAGTCAGGGATTTGATCGCAGCAATGAAAAATAAAACAAATACAGTTTCTTTTGCACAGTGGTAGATCATGACAAAATACCCAGAACATACGTACTGTGCTCAGTGCACATCCTACAGTGCAGGCATGGAGAGAGCAGACTGATAACTTCTCAGACCAAACCTGTATAGTTGGAAATAAGCAGTTGAGGATTTTCTGCATTATTAAGAAAATAAACTCATGCTGAAATTTCTCAGAGCTGTTGACCAAAGTGACCCATGAGGTTCCAAAAACAAGACAGAATTCTGTCAAAGCTCTTGAATGCCCTCCCCAGGCCTGAGGCAAAACCCTGTTGCTGAAGAAACCACAGAAAGCCATCGATCAGCATTGAGAGACCTTTCTAGGTCCGGAATGGTATCCAGCCCCCAGATGGTAGTTAGTGCAGTGCTGGAAGGCACTGAACAAGCTGCCAGGGGAAACTGATCAACGACAGCTGGAGTAAACAGACCACTGGCATGAAACTCAGTCTGTGGCCATGAATAGGCTGACCATACCTCCTACTGAGAGAGAACAGTGAACCAAGAAAGGAGCACTAGTGCAATGGAGGAGCCTGGGCCTGGGAGAGACAATCAATAGCTTTTAAATTAGGTCAAATATTCCACTTAGTGAGGTGAAGCCCATGACTGGAACTGGGGAATCAGTGCAATAAGCACCGTATCCCATACTCTTGGGCTCCCAAGAAAAGATGCACTATGCGAGCAACTGACAGGGAGACTACTAAAAATAGAATCTAGGTAATCCAGTTTGGTGTATATTTGTTAACTTATACTGATCTCACTCTCTGATGGGGATTGTGTTTATATTTTTCAGAATACAGTAAGAGAGTGGGGCCCAAATAACCCTACCAACCGACTGCAGGCAGAAAGCTGAGATCCTGGCAAGAGATGAGCCACCACAGTCATCTTGGAGGATCCATATGGAACCCTGCAGAGAATGATGGGATGAACAAGGGACCCACAGCCACAGCCATTCAATCAACACAGAATAAGCCAGGGTGACAGAAACCAACAATTTTCAACACAAAGCCCCCTAAGCTCACAACATTAAAGCAGCCTTAATACCCACCCACCCCAACTCAGGGAACTGAGCAGAAGAGAGGGTGGAAAGATTGTGAGAGCCATGGTCAGGGAGAATATCAGAGGGCACCCTTCAGTATCAACACACTTGGGTCAGGAGAACTCGGCTGAAGACTGGGCTATCCATGGTCCCCTACCACAAAGACTGATCCAGACGGCCCACGGAGGAGGATATCCAGCTGACTGGGGATGGGGACTGGGACATTGGGGAATTGGGGATAACAACTCATTGTTTGCCCACTAAGTAATGTAACTCAGTATGGACAATAAGTATATATTAAAAAAAAACAAAGAAATTTCTCAAATGCAGTATTTGAAGTACCTATAATAATATCATATGGAAAATCTGTGGTTTTCAGGGAATATTGGGAAAAGTAGCTTTTACCAAATCTGTGAGTTTTTCTCACCTCAGTTTTGAAGACCAATGCCCTGGCTTAAACTCCTGGAACTGACTGTTTTCTTTTGTAGAAGTTGGGAGATTAAACTGTTCTGTTTTATAAGATTGCATAAGGCTACATGCTTAGCAGAGTTTTCATTTGTTTCCAATTGTAAATACAAATAGTAATTTCAAATGATATTATGAATTTAGTCAATTAATTGAACTCTTCGGACATGAGAGAAAGAGAATAGAATTTATCTACTTTATCCATTTGTTACTCAGATTATTAGTTATATTGTTGTTGACAAGTTCATGTGAACTCCTTTACCTGAAGATAGGGGAAAGAGAGGAAGAAACAGAGGAAAGATGAGTAAGAATATAAAACACTGTAGCTAAGAGATTTGTCTGAATGAAAAGTGAAAAGACTGAATTGAACTAGCTGAGAAGATAAGAGGCATACTTATTGTTTGCTTAAGGGTATGAAATAAATTACATGAAATGAAATGAAATGTAATAAAATTAATTTTCATATTGACATGGGATGCTTTTTAATGTCCTTTTAGTGATCAGAGTTCATAATGAAATTCTGGCAAAAGGAAAGCAATACCATAAAATCTCTGGATAATGACTTCATGTATCAAAAACACAGGGAAAAGACAATCATATCATAAACCATGTAACGTATCTAGGAATGGAAAGCAGAAGACTATCTTGGGAATACTAATAAATATTTTGAACTGCAATTAATGAAAGAGCTGAGAGAATAAAACTTTACAAGGAAGCATGGGGTGTTGTCATAGCATGCAATAGCTTTGATTGCAATCTATTTCCCAGTGCACATTTCCACTGAAATTACTATAAACAGCAAAGGCATTGTGGATAAGCTCACAAAATAGCAAACATGTTTTTTTCTGATGTTAGAAATACATGATGCCCTCATTTCAGCCCAGACCTTTTGTTTTTACACTTGTACACATTTCGGTAATAGTATTTCTAAAGAACACATTTGTATAGCCTATGCCAAGTGTGTATGGTAGAATGCAGTGGAGAGAGTATGTCACAACATTTTTGCTTTTCAGTATGACATCAAATCTATATATACTTCTCACATATTATTTTAAAATGCAGCCACATATTTTACTGCTGAGCTTACTTTGTAATGTATTTGTACATCAATAAAGTAATTACAGAGGGTCTGGGACAGTTTGTAAAATAAGATAGTAGCCACACAAATATTTGACTCAATGTTAAAGGTTTGAAAATAATTCATCTTTTTAAAAGAGAATTCTGGAACTCAATAAACTGTGCACTAATACTATTCAAGTGAAATTTTGAGATTTAAATTCTAGCAATACCAGTTAATTTGTCAAATGAATGAATAATTCTACTGTCTAACTCTATATTGTATACCCACTGAACTGATACAACTTCTAATGTAGGTATTTTTTAATGTTTGTATCAAAGACAATGTCTGTTATATTTCAATTACATGTATATTGTTTGATTACCCATAACTTTGTGAGGTTAAATGAAATGAAGCAAATTATTGATGGCTTAATAAGGAATTATATATATATATATATATATATATATATATATGTGTGTGTGTATAATATATATACATATATATAAAACTTTATTACTTGATTATTTTCTTAAGAATTTGACTTGATTTGAGGAATATCATTAGTTAAATGCATAGCTTCTTTTATTCAGATAAAAACTGAAAGATTCCCTATGGTAAACCTGAGAATATGGCCCAAATAAGGGTACTTACACATGAAAATGGGATATAATGTGTTCACAATTATATATCAAATGAAGATGGAGTAACACTTTGAAGTTCACAGTCAGAATCTCAAACCTGTCGATCATTTAGTTCATATATATACAAAGGAAACCAAAAGAGTGGATAAAATTGAGGAAGGAGGAATTTTATAGAATGAAAAAGACAGCAATTTATAGTTTGAGCATTCATTCATCTCAAAGTTTGCAGTGACAGTGAGTGCTCAGAACATTCTTAGAGAAATTGGGAATGGATTCAGTTTTCAAGCAGGTACTCAAAGGTGGAGGAATATAGTGATTTTTTTAGTCTTTGGTAATTAAAACCTAGCCAAGTTTAAAATATTCTTAAGACAAATAAGTCAAGCAGAAGTGGGTAAGGGAGTTTGAAAGTAAGAGAGTTTGAAAGATGTGAGAGGAAAACAAGATATAAGAGAAAGGAAAGCACCAACAAAGATTCTCTGAAGACCAGGCACAAGTGGAGGGGGAGTTAGAGTAAATCATGTGTCAGAAGTTACTACATAATAATCACAATAAATTTTGATTATCACAGTGAAAGTAGAGCAACTTTAAAGAACAATTGTCTGAGTTTTTTAATGTTTTAAATTGATTTCAGAACATCTTGATATAGCCGAAAAATCCATTTCGAAGGGTGAAATTTGTTTTTTAAGGATTTCATCAACAACATTTGACAGTACCTATAAACTTCATTTATGTACCACACAGTTAGTTTGGAAAAGTCATAAATATGAATATGAAAAGCATAAAGTGTTGATTTGATGAGTGCTGGAGTCATTAAAAAACAGCTTATTTAAACATAACACTAAACATTTGTCTCACTGAGAGAAGACTTTTGACACCATTTGTTAGCACAATGACTTTGTGAAGTTTTTATGGTTACAAGAATACTCAGTCAAATATATAGAACATAGGATAAATCCGTGCTCACAAAATGTATTACCAACCTCCCTGTTCCACACAGTGACTGTGTATGTTCAATTCTTATTTTAAAAAAAGTTTGAGGTAAAGGCATTTTCAATACTGTAGACAAAAACATAATTGAAAGGAATGTTTCTCAAAAGCTAATTGATTCAAGCAATACTAGTTTTATATCTTCATTATCCTTAATGTGATTCATTGCATGTGCAAATCTTATGATGGTATCCCCATTTCCCTTCTCCCTGTCAACAGCCCACTGGGGGCCCTCCTTGTTGTTCGTACTGTAGCAGTCCATGGGGTAAGGGGCCATGAATAGCTCAGGAGGTAGCCAGCATCCACCCATTTTTGTGTTGTTGCTGAGGAGGACAATGTCTCTGGACATCCTCCCCCACCATGGCTCTTACAATCTTTCCACTCCCTCTTAGGCTTAGTTCCCTGAGTCATGGTGGGTGAGCTTTAAGTCTGCTTTATTGTTGAGATCTTAATTGTCTCTGGACTACATGCTTTGGGTTGTGTGGGCTCTTGTTGTTGTCTGTCTCATGGACCTATCCTGGGTTAACTGACTCGCTGTGGTGATAGGTCTCTTGTTTATCATGCCACTCTCTTGAAGGTTTCATTGGAGGCCTACATGATAGGCCTGGGGTGGTTAATTTTTTGCCTGGATGCCTGTTGATGGAGTTGGATTGACCATGACACTCTCCCTGCCTTCAGACATATAAAAACAGAATTTCCATCAGACAGTGAGAATGGTATAGGTTAAAGGAGACACACTGCTAATTTGGCAAGATTCTATAAAGAGTAGCTTCTCTGTAGTTCTCTCTGGGAGTGGGAATTTCCATTTAGATCCCAGGTATTTGATCCCTATAGGATTATACCCTGGAGCCCATTCCATTTAAGGGTTCTTTGGCTCTGAGTGGATCTCTTGGCCAATTTGAAATCCATTGATTCCTCCCCCTAGATTTTGGTGTCTCTATTGCACCTGAAGATGATCACTTCTTAACTCACTGATCTCTCCCATAAAGCAATGTCTTCAACATCCTCATGACACCAATCTGAATTTTATATCAGAGATCTCTGCTTACTCCAAATGTAATTGACCAATTTCCACTGACAGTTCTTCTGTTCTCTAGTTGGAATTGGATTGAGGCCCTCTGAGGGGTGCTGTTTAGCATGTTCTGTGTGGAGCAATGTCACATCACTGGGTTTAACCTCAACAAGTTTCTCTCCAATCTGAGGTCTTATGTCCCCACACAAATTCTATCATTCACCAGACTGGGACTCCCTCCACCTCAATGTTCAGGCTGTGAGCCACCTCATCGACCTCCTCCCCACCAGGGGAACTGCAGGTGCTCTTCCTATTTGTGCTCCTTAGAGCACCAGATGAAAATATACATGGGGCTCTACACGTTCTTCACCAGACTGGATCACCCTGAACCTGAATGCTCAGGTTGTTTGTTGCTGCACAGGCATCCACCCCACCACCAGGGGAACTGCAGGTGTTCCTTGGAGCTCCAGTCTCAAACAGGCCAGTGCTCCTCACCAGCCTATGAGGCTGAGAACCACCTTTCGTCTCTACGTGGCAGTGCCCACAGGGAGCAACTTTCCCCACAATCTACTGATGAGCTCTGTCTGTTCCTCCCATACACACCTCATCTCACCAACTTCCTTAGATGTGTATAGACCTGGGTGAAGTTGTCTGAGTCACTCCTTTTTCTCCTTTGACCTGAAGCTCAGGGTGCTGCACAGAGGCCTTTGCTGCCGAGCTCTGTCCTCATAATGTCTGTGGTGAGAGTTCCTGCTCTGGACCAGAGTGCAGAAGCTGCAGCAGCTGGCAGGAAGTCTGGGGAGAAAGCCCCAGGGCTGTAGTAGGGTATCCAAAGGCCAGGGATGAGTAGGGGGAGAGCCACTGGCCCAGGGGCCTCTTTGCAAGGAGAGTCGCAGGGCCCAGGAGCCTGTGATAGAGGACAGCCTCCAGGATCAGCCAGGAGTCAGGGCGTAAGAGTGGATGGCTGGGTGGTGAGTAAAGGGAGAGAGAATCCCTGGAAGGGGTCTTGTGGGGTGAAAGAACAGGTGGTGTGGTGGGGACCAGAGGGAAGAGAAAAGGCCCCTAGTACCACAGGTGAGGGGTTTGATTGAGTGGAAGGCTGGGGGGAGCAGAGGGACGGAGAGAGAAGTGCGGAGGTCACCAGGATCACCCTATGATCCTGGCAGGGTGGAAGGGCAGATAGGTGAGTGTGGGATGGTGGGATGGAGAAGAGAAGGGCACAGTGATACTGACCACCAGAGAGGCCTGATGGGGCAAAAGTGTAGGTAGCTGGGGGTGGGGAGGAAAATGATAGAAGGTTGAGGGGCCACTGACCACCACTGGTAGGGCCTGGTGGAATGGAAGTGTAGGTGGCTGGGTGGGGGTGGAGGAGAAAGAGGGCCGCTGATCTCTGGAGAGGGAGGCCTGCTCTGCAACAGTGTTAGTTGCTAGGTAGGTGGGAGGGAGAGAGAGGAGGGTGCAGAGCTGTTGACCACCAGAGGGGCCTGGCATGAGGAACTGTGGGTGGCTGGGTGGAGGTGGAGGGAGTCAAGAAATACTATTGAACTAAAGAGTGGCAATAAGGTAGTCTATAACAGAGTGATTTCTCCATATTTTTTTGTAGTTTTTTTTTTATTTAAAAGGATTAATAGATGCAAGGAAATTGGATAAACTTGAATATTTGTCTTTGTGTCATGAATGCCGGAAAATATCTGAAAGCATCAGTGAAAAAATTATACAATATTCATATGCTGCTTTAAAATCAAAAGAAACTGATCCACATGCCTTTAGGTTTGTCTTTGAGGATGTGTCCAGAGAGATTTAACAGAGGAAGATTCACCCTGCATGTGGACAACACCATCTATCTCCTGGACTGGTGTCCCTACTGAATAAAAAGACAGAAGAAAATGAGCTGGTCACTGGCATTCTGCTTCCTCCACTCCTTCCTGGCAACAAGGAAGAAGCTGCCTTCTCCCACCATGCCACATTGTATTCCTCTGTACTAGGAGCCAAAATAAACCCTTCCTCCCTTAAGCCAGTTGTTGCAACATACTATTTCACAGTGATGACAAAAGTAACTACTACAGGTGTCATGCTCAGACTTAGTTTGAAATTGTAGAAGAGAGCCAGAAGAAGACTGGGAAGCAAGACGAAAGACCGCTGTTATATTCCAGACACATCCGAAAGGCTAATGAGTGGGGTTGAGGTACATGCATCCAGTAGATCTCCAAGATGTGTTGACATGATTCTGCAATTAACGGATGAATTAATGATGACAATGAGAGAATAACACAGGATAATTTAAGTGATAAATATTAATAGTTATTTAAATCTTATTCCTGGATGGCATAGATATATTTAGTCATTGGTGTTCATGGTTTTAAGGAAGACTGTGAACTGCATGTGAAAAATGGAAACCCTTCTGTGACAGTTTTAGGATATTGAGAATGTCACTAACTATGTGTTTGATAATGTCCCAGGTGCCTGTGATTAGTGAGCAGTTTCTTCTTCATAGATGCTTTAGCTTCCATGTAAATCTGAGCAATATGTGTGCTTCAGTGAGCATTTGTAAATAACTTCCAAATTAATTGCTCCTCATTGTTTAGATAATTATGCAAAAGGAAAATTAAATTAAGGTTGCTCTGTGGTATACTGAATAGAATGTACAGAAATTGAACTTTCGATTAACATATGCAAAGCATGATATATATATATATATATATATATATGTATATATATACATATATATATATATATATATATATATATATAATTATGATTAGTATAGTAATCATGACTAAGAAAAACTCATATTTTGACATAAAGCATTTTACAAAGTTAATTTCCCCATTTCAAAATAATATCGTTGGTCCACCTGTGATGGTTTTGCTTCGTTGTCAGCCTGACTAGGCTTAGAATCACCTATAGACTACACATCTGGGTATGCCTGTGTGGTTATTTCCAAAGAGATTTCAAGGAAGAGACATACTGGTGGCACAATCACATGGGCTGCAGTTTTGGGTTGAATTAAGAGGGGAAAAAGGACCTGGCATGGGTACCAACTTTTATCAATTTCCGATACATGATCACAGACTGCAGGTTCCATGTAACCAGCTACTTCATATTCCTACCACCATGACTTCCCTCTCCACCATGAGGGACTGTAACATCAAACTGTGAACCAAAAAAATCCTTCATCCATTAAGTTTCTTTCTTTAATAATAATGAGAAAAGTAATAGAGTTCATGGGAATTGAAAAGCGGGGGTCATTGCTCTACGTAATAAACCTGATCATATGATTCACAGGCTTTAGAAATTAGGTTGTGAGTGATATAAGGAAGGATTTGGAGCTATGGTGTAGAGAATACATAGAATTCTTTAAGCAAAGCTTAATGGACCATGTGGGTAAGAAATTGGGAAGCTAGGATACTAAGGGATTATGGACAGGAGAGGTCTAATTCATGAACTTTCTTAAGAAAATAGATTCTGTTGGAAAGTGGTTGAAAATCCATTAACGTTATAGTCTAGCTAAGAATGTGACAACATTGTTCTTTGTCCTGAAAATTTGAGCATGTTAAAATTGAAAGTAATAAACTATTAGCTTTATGGATGAAATTTCAAACAGCTTCATATACAGTTTGTGCCATGGTCTTTATTGAATTCTATAATGAGCATTCAAAACAGAAAGATATGAAAGAAAAGGCATGTGTTGAAGGTTGTAGATGAGGTAAATGAGGAGAAAGCAGCTTGCTGCACTGGAGTGTTAGGAAAGGTGTCCTGAGAAAAGGCTGTTGCCCTTCCAAGTCTCCAGCATTTTAAAATGGAAATTCCTTTGAGGCAAGAGAACACGAACTGAGAATCGTGCTGGAGGGGTTCCTTATTCTAAAACAATGGCCCCAGAGAAGTGTTTTCCCAGGTTAATCAAAACACACAGCTATGATATGAGGTTTCAGACTGCATCTTGAGCTCACAGAATAATTGACTCTGTCATCCATATGGTGTCGGTTTCAGCATGCAAAATGAAAAAAAAATAAAATTACAGACACTGACTCAAAGGTGTGGCAGGATTGGGTTTTCTATGCAAGCCTCTGAAAGGCCACTTTGTGAAGCTGTGATGGTAAAAACGAAGTAGTAATGAATTACTCTAGTATGTTGGGGATGTTAAGATCCTGGGAAATCTGCTGAGGGAAGCTCCTAGCAATTTGTGGAGTTTGTCCAAGAGGGTGGTAATATGTTCTGCAGTCACCTGAAATGGAGATTCAGGGCTACCCAAAGCAGTGGAAGCCCCAGTGATGCCAGCATGAGCTCTAGATACTAGGTGTGGACCTAGTTTGTGTTTTTCTGTTGGACTTCACTCTTTCTTTGGTCTTATTTTTCATAGCAGGGTACCATATACCCTTTTCAAATGGGAATGCTTATTCTGTCCTATTGTATATTGTAAGTATGTAAGGTCTATTACTTTTAGGTTCTCGTAGTTAAGAGTTTATCATAAATCATAAAGATACCGGATTGAGAGCTTTTATACATTGTTAAAGCTGCTAGAATTTAAAGGACTCAGAAATGAACAAAATGCATTTTGTATTACAAGATAGCCATGTGCCATTAGAGGCATAATGTTATGGATATAATTGACATGTTTGGGTTTGAAGTTGAAAAGTGAACTTGTGGTGGCTACCCTTTATTATTAACTTGACCAATAATCACTTAGGAGACACATATCTCTGCATGTCTTGAGGATCTTTCAGTGAGGCTTAACAAAGGAAGACCAAACGTGAATGAGGTTGATATAATTCCATGGGCTCCATCTATGTGACAGAAATCATAACATGAATATGAAAGTAAGCATAATTAGAAAAGTAAAGTCAGGACATGGTCATCCTATATATTATTATGTAAAAATTTCCAGTTTCCAACTCCTTTATATAATATGTATATGTATGTCTATTTTAGTCTCCCATTAAAGCAACTTAAATTATTGTAGGTAACTAACTAAAATTATTACAGAAGGCTTTTTTACAAAACAAATTTGAAAATTGAGATTAAAATATAATCTGCCCAAATTTTTATCAATAAAAAAGGATAATTGAAAATAATGTATAAATTAAATTATCATAATACAAAGGCCTTTGAATCTAACTACCAATTGCAATAACTCTATGAGAAATATATGATCTATAAGTCTAAAGCCTCCAATTTATTTCATAGATGCTATTGTGTATTTCCGACATGACTGACTCTCTCTTCTCATGCTCTCTTCAGCAACTGATGAATATTGCTGATAGCCATGAATTCCAGAGAGGGGTAAAATAATTTTCTAATTTCATCATTCTTTCCTTCTTTATAAGTATGAATAATATTAAATAGTAATTGTGATTTTTCAACCATTTGGTTGTCTAGAGTTACTTTTGTGCATGAGACTCAAGGAAAATTCTACAGTTTTCAAGATATTATATAACTACTACCACCTCTACAAGTTACCTTTTTTGTCCTTTGGATTTTTGTGCCTTATATAGATAGTATTAGCATTCTATGTCCATGAATCGTGTCGGTACTAAAAGACATTTATGTAAGAGAAACTACTGTGAGGAAAAGTCAAAGTGGGATTTTTACTAAAGGAAAGTATAGGGATCTATTTTATCTTTATGTGTGTTCATTTTTATCAGTTTTCAAAGATTCTTTATTTTCTCACATTTAAGATCAGAAACCCACATGGTCTTTAACAGTGTCTAAATTTTACTCTCAAGAAAAAGGGTTAGTGGGCTGAAGATGGCTTAGCGGTTAAGGCATTTGCCTGCAATGCAGAAGGACCTGAGCTCGATTCCCCAGTGCCCATGTAAAGCCAGCACAAGAGGGTGCATGTGTCTGGAGTTCATTTGCAGTGGCTGGAGGCCCTGTTGTGCCCATTCTCTCTGTCTCTCTCTGTCTGCCCCCCCTCTCTAATAAATAAATAAAATATTAAAAAAAGAAAAAGGGTTAGAAATTCAGTAGCTTTGAAATGCTTTGTGGATTTATTGACTGAATGCACCAGCATAACAGACCAAGACTGGGCAGACACAGGGACATAAAGCAAACATCTCAGAAGGTGACATTCCATCGGGCTCCTGGCTGAATGAACCTGGGTAAACTTCATAACATTTTAAGAGGAATATTTATTTACCAATGTGCTTATGCTGAATATCACATTATTTCATTGAATCATAACTTACTTAGAGAACATTGTTACCTTAAAAACTGGTGTGTGTGATTAGACAAATCTTAGTAGTAATGTTCCAAATAGTATTCATTACTTTTTTTATTTTTAACTTTATTTATTTATTGTTGATAAGCAGATACACTGTATGAACAAATCTTGTGTTGGAACCCTCATTTCCCTCCTTCCTGCCCCCAACCAGCTGAGGGCCCTCCTTGGTGGGATTGCTGGAATGGTCCATCGGATGAGAGATTATGAGTTGTATAAGCAGAAGCCAGATTTTTTGTGTTTGTTGTTGTTGAGGGGGGAATTGACTCTGGATATTCTCTCCCATGATGGTGTTTACAATCTTTCTGCTCCCTCTTCTGCAAAGTTCCCTGAGTCATGGTGGGTGAGTTTTAAGTCTGCTTTGCTGTTGAGCGCTTAAGAGTCTCTGGATTTCTAATTTGGACTGTGTTGGGTATCCTCGGAGTCTGTCTCCATTCCCCTATCATATGTTATATGACTAGCTCATCTCACTTCCTCTATGATTCCATTTAGGCCCTAGGTGATTTGTTAGAGGTAATTCATCTCCTGCCTGGCAGTCAGCCATCATCTCAGCTCTTATTGGTGGAATTGTTTGTCCATGGTTACTTCTGAAAAATACAAGGTGGAATTGTTTTTCCATGGTTCCTTCTGAAAAATACAAACAGAATCTCCAAGGGAGAATGAGTTCAGTATAGGTTAAATGGGACAAACATTGTTAATTTGGCAAGATGGGTGTAGCACCTCGGTAGGCCCATGGTTAGTGGGGGCTTCCCTTTGGAGACTAAATTCTTCTTCTCCACAAGAATTTGCATTTAATCCCAGTTCCAGCTAAGGGTTTCTTGCATTTGAGCAAGTCTCTTAGCCAATAAGAGAGCACTTGATTACCCACCTAACTTAATGCCACTATTGCAAAGGTGAGTACTTCTTGCCTTGCTGGTATCTGCCTTATTGAAGTATCCTCTGCATCCTCAGATCATTGGTTACTGTTGCATGACAGTGTCCCCTGATTTCTCTGATTATCATTGGCCAATTTCCCCTAACACCTTCCAGTATTATAAAGGCTACCATCTGGGAGTTTCGTTTCCAGATCCAGCAGGGTCTCTTAGTGTTATTTGACAGTAGCTGATGGAATCTTCACAAATAGTGTCTTATCTTTGCCTGAGGCAGGAAATTAAGTTTTGAGACAAGCCTGTCTTGTTTTTAGGGACCTCATAAATCTCTCTGATGAACAGCTCATTGTGGAAAGTAACCATTTTCTGGGACAGGGAGGTATAGGCCAGAGTCACTTGCATTAGGGTTAGATTTTCTCCCCCTCTTCTGAGCCATTCTTACCAGATGATGCCCCCATCATCCTCAAGAGCTTACTGTCCAAAAGTAAAGATTGTATGTTATTGATTCATTATGGATTTAGTTGTCTGTATATTTCCACCCACCCTCCTAATCCCTGTCCCCCAATCCCTTCCATCCTGTCGTCAGTCTCACAATTTGCATGTCAAGTTTGCTTGTGATTTAAGCTTAACTTGATTGGTAACCACAGATGAGGGAGAATGTGTACCACTTATTTTTCTGTTCTTGTGTGAGTTTCTTGAGTATTGTATCTTCCAAATCCATCTACATTCCTGAAAATTTTATTCTATCATTTTTTCCTTAATGGTGAGTAGAATTCCATCATGCAAATGTGCCACAACTTTGATATCCATTCATTCATTGATGGGCATTTGGGTTGGTTCCAACTGTTGGCTATTATGAATTGAGCAGCTATAAGCATGGCTGAGCAGATGTCTCTGTGTTAATGTGAGGAGCCTTGAGGGTAGATAACCAGTACAGATATAGCTGGGTCAGGTGGTAACTCTATTTACATCTTGGTCAGGAGCCTCCACACTGATTTCCATGGTGGTTGTACAAGCTTGCATTCCACCAGCAGTGTTGAATAAGGATTTGATTGGTTACTTGGAATATAGGTGAGGGTTTCTGAAAGGCTGATGATTTGATTCACTTTGGGATGTAAATTAGTCATCTTGGGGAAGTTTCTGTGTGTTTAATTTTTAGATGGTATCTTCCTTTGTTGTCAGGCTGCTCTCAAACTTTAAACAACACTTTGTTTCAACCTGTCAAATGGCCATATTGCAGGCTTGCAGCACCACAACAAACCAAGAATAAATTAAGAAATTCTATGCTTCACATTCCATCTAAGTGGTTAAATTGTTCACATAAGTAAAATAAAAAAAGAATTAAAAATAATCTGAATATTTCTGTTTTGTGAACTATTAAGACCTAAAATCTCTAAGCACTGATAGGGATTAGGAGTAAAGTAGCTACACTTTGGGAACAGCTAGTCAGAGCTATGCATCAAAAATGAATGAACAGGTATCTATATGGTCACACAGAGCCAATAAGTGTAGCATTTTTATAATGGGTGCAGATATCAGAGTCTAGAAACTAAAATCTCCAAAAACCCTGACTTATACTGACTCCCCTAGGTGTTGGCTGGTTTATACCAGGGAAGCAATCCTCTGTGTAACTCATCATCCTATCAGAACCCCCTCACACCTACTCAACATAACCAATCCAAACTTCCCCAAGATGAATAATTTACATCCCAAAGTGAATCAAATCATCAGCCTTTCAGAAACCCTCACCTATATTCCAAGTAACCCATCAAATCCATTTCTACTTAATAATTAATTCATATCTCCCTGATCTAAGTCCAAAACTGGCTACACAATATAGACCCTGCTTTAATTTCACTATCTGCTTCTCTTTCCAATAATCCTTGCTTTCAACTACCCTACTTTGTGGCACTTGTTTGTCTTTGTAGTTCTCATGCCAAGAACTCAAGAGCCTCAAGTACCTCAAGTAACTCAAGTACCTCAGGATTGGGAGTTTAATGCTCATTGAGTATCCAGCACTCTAAGCTTTAAGCTAAACCCATCAAGAGCTGAGAGAGCCTCCATAATTGTCAAAACTGGTAACAGTACCAGGAAATGTTTCAGCAGTTTTTTCTAGTAAATAACATTGTTTTAACAAATATAATTGCAGTAATATAAGATATAATAAGACATAATAATTTTACTACCTCTCATTTTTCAGATAAAGCCAATATTTAAAAATGTAAATAAAGGTCTTCAAGTTTTGTATTTACTTTAAAATAATCAAAATAAAATCATCGGACACATGCATGAAACGTAATTAACAAACATTTCTTTTTGATCCATTGCTGGATGAACCTACTTCTAATTTTAGATCTTCTATGAAAAGTACTTGGTTGCCCTCACTGTAAACCTTGCAAAAAGACAAATATAAATAAATACTGAAAATTGAAAATCAACAGATTTCTTAGGCCTATCTAGAATTGAGATCATAAGAAAACCAGAACCACACCAACTCTGAATGTGCAGACAAAGCCAGAGGATCACTGCTGGTACCTGCTCACTGGGAGCTGAAGTCACTGGGACCTGTTTCAGACAGGTCTAACTGGCAACTTTGGTGCAAGAGTGGTGACAACTGACAAACTAGTTTCATTATTAGAACTCCTGACATCTGTGTCTTTGAGGGTTTCTACCAGGTCATACTATGTTAACACTTCAAGAATAATCTATTTCTGTATGACAGGAGCAGAAAAGTAACCTTGTGAAATATCTCCACAGCCCACAGCCTCTTTAACATTCCTCTGTGGTAGTTTGAATGTAAAATATCCCCCAGAGCTTCAAGGATTTGGGATTAAGTTTCTTAATTTGACCCCAGCTGGTGGGGGGCTTTGGAAGATAGTGCGGTACTGGAGAAGGTGTGTTTTGAGGGACAGACCTTGGAGTTGATTAATATAGCCTACTATGTGTTCAGAGCCCACTTTTGCTCTCTTTCCCAATGATATGTGAAGTTGCAAACCATTTTCCACGTTTTTATCCATCCTTTTGAAATTCCCATTTACAAACTGTAAACTTGAAATAAACCCTTCTCCCAATAAGCTGCTTTTGGTCAGACCATTTGTCCCAGCAAAGAGAAATTAATTTATTCCTGATAGAGTCCAAAGAAAAATGCACTATATTGTGTGGGTAAATTCTGACTCTTCTCCCATCTATGATTCTGTCACTGAAAGAATGAAATAAAATGATAAACATCTGTGGAGGCTGCATCTCAGTTCAGAGGCACACAAAAAAGAATTGAGATTTCATTAAAAAAAAATTACAGACTAATTCCTTTTGCCCATACTTACCACTGAGTTATTGTGCATCCTTTCCTCTGAATTGAAAGATTCTTTCATGGAGGGAAGAGGAAGGCCTAGAAGACTCAGAAAATAGGTGAAACTTATAAGACTCAGGAATAAGTGAAATTTAAAAGGCTTAGGAAACTGTTGAAACAGAAGATTCACAATGTCTCTCCTCAAGGTTGCATAACTAGCAACAATTGCTAAGGAGAGAATAATCCCTCACCAGCTGAGGTGTTTGTCCTATGCAAGGCTCCAGGAATGCAATTTTGTCACCCATGCTGAGGTTGGCTTTTTGGTGATGTAACTGTCATTTATGCTCCTTAACCAAACTCTGGTGAGTGTCCACAATAAACTCACTGGTTTACTAAGTTAGACTTGGTGGAACCATTTCCTTGGTGTGTTATCAGTGCTCTATTTGGGGTTAATAAGCATTTGTCCATGGCTCCCCATGGAAAAGTTACATACCATGTGAGAACATGACTTCAGAGGAGTAGCATATTAGAGCTAAGAGTGGTAAGGCATAGAGTTCCCTTAAAAAGGAGATCAATGCCTCCCTTTTCCAGAGATAATGGGAGAGACTAGGATGCTGAACAAAACTGAGCCTCTCACACAGCCACAGCAAACATTAAACATGGTTCACTTCGACAGCATTGACTTACAAACTTAAATAATGTTCTGCTGAGTACAAGGCTCATTACCTGATTGATGATGCTGAGCTCTCAACAAAAATTTCACAAGGCAGGTAAAAACAAACAAACGAACAAACAAACAAGCAAAAACAAAGTAAACAAGAAGACAGTCTGAAGATTCTAACTCAGCCTACAATTGATGCATTTTGATTAAAACACTTTATCAAATTTGTAGCACAATATATAATCAATAGATATTTGCAACATTCTGAATAATAACCTGTGTTCTTCTTTCTTTTAGTAACAATATATGTCATTTGAGGCCAGCTATAAAATATGTGAGAGATGTCTTTATATTTAAATGATCACAAATTTTAAAATTATTACTTTAAAGCACTAAAATACTTATTCCTCATATCATGCCGAATGATAAGTTTTTAAAATTTTTCTTGGGAAATAAATGTAAACCTTTAATTCCTGAGGAAAAAATATTGTATTTGCATAAATAAAAGATTTTTTTTTCTGGAAGGAAAGACAGAGAAGCCTAAGACCACAGCTATGCCAGCCAGTCATTGCCAAAACTTTGAGATACTTTAATAAAAAAAAAAATTCTGACAAGGTTCATACAGGTGCTTTTTTCTGAAGTTGAATTTTAGCTAAGTAACAGTAGAAATGTTCCAAGGGAAAATATAGATCAAGAGCCACCATAGATAAATGAATAACTTTAACTGCGATGAATGACACGGCAGCTGCAGGATATATATAGAGGCAAATTGCATATTTAGAGAGAAAGACTTAGATGTTGAAACAAGAGCTAAATTAGAGAGGGTTGGACTCACAACAGGAAAAAATAGCCATGAAATGCCAAGCTTGTTAAGTTAAAGTAAATTCATTGGAATAACTTACTAGTTATTATGGATTCCTTGCTGTCTTACTGTTTTCATTTATATACACTCATGGATAATACATTGTTCGATAAAATATTTTATCATATATTAATTATACACCTTAATTTGATTCAATGTGATACTTTAACCCATGTACACAGAATATAATAATCAAGTATTCTATGTGATCAACCTTTCTTAGCAGTTTGTTCTCCACACTTTAATCACGTAAAGTTTTTCAATTTAAGTATTTGGGCATTATTTTCCTTTCAAATTGAAAAAGTAAATGCACTTTTACAGATTGAACTGACATCAGAATATGAAGATCTTTCATTCATACATTTTGTTGTTAATTCAGCAGCAACAAAGTATTAAGCATCAGCCCTTGATTTGTATGCATTTCCACATTCCAACCAAGAACTGAGAAAACTTAAAGAGCTGATGGTGTTTATCATCAGATTCTAAAGAACACCAGAACAATGGCAATAATGCTCGATTTGTAACAGTAACGCAACAGTCTTCAGATGCAATAGTGAACAAATGAATATAGGCAGAGTAATCAGTGAACTGGCAGAATAATCATAATTTTATTTTCAAAGATTTATTCAGGCACAGCCACCTGCTTCCAGCCTGCACTCCCCAGGAATAGGAAAGACTTCTCACTTAGAATAAAAATCATGTTTTAGGTCAGACTATTTCTATGTATTATAAAATAAAAATCATAAATTTTCTGAAATTTAGTGAACATTACTTTCTCATTTAGAGGTCATTTATTTTTAAAAAATCCTGAGCAACTTTACCTTAATTTTGGAAAGCAAAAGGAAGGTGAGGTAATTGACAATCAGATTGTTCTATACCCTCAGCCCAGCTAGCAAGTCTTTAATCATCAAAGTCATCCATCGCAATGCCT